>JAOTQY010000015.1:579865-590455 GCA_026413445.1 Dolichallabes microphthalmus
TACAGTGTGAGTAGAAAAGGTGGATTAAATCTCAGTAAAGTCTGAAATATGGTGAGAAATTCAGCTCTGGAAGTCAAGTTCAGACTCTAGAATGAGATGAAGAGAAGTCAGTGTGTGTGTGTGTGTGTGTGTGTGTGTGTGAGAGAGACCATGCCGAAGAGCCTCTGTCTCTCTCTATACAAGGCCACTTGGGAAATTGAAGCGATCCTGACTCATAAAGCAGTCTGTGTTCGCTATTGAGCGACGCTTTACTCTGAGCTTCAACCTCACCTGCAATGTGAGCGACGTTTACAGAACGCAGCCCGACAGCGGGACAGCCTTTATAGAACAAAGATAAAGCTATAGGATGTCTTTATATGCTCCGTCTCATTGCCCCGCCCCGCCCCCACTCGGTTACTGTTGCCATGCAGGCGCCGGATTTCATTCTCTGCTTGTGTTAATGAAAGCTAACGACAGGGTGGTGTGATGATGCGCGGTTACAGTCGGCACACTGAAGGCTTTTATTCCTCTTACAGTATTTTAATTAAAATTTACAGACGATTCCGTTTGACGTTTCACTGAAAAATGAGGTTCAACACCTGAAGCATTTTTTTCAGTGCTTTAAGCATTTCACTTCATATCATACTGTGTCTGACGGTGTATGCGACAAATTTAATTTGTCAGGGGTAGCTCAGTGGTTAAGGCGTTGGACTACGGTTCGGAAGATCCCAGGTTCAAACCCCACAACCACCAAGTTGGGCCCTTGAGCAAGACCTTTAACCCTCAACTGCTCAGATGTGTAAAGAGATAAAAAATGTAAGTCGCTCTGGATAAGAGTGTCTGCCAAATGCCTAAATGTGAGACTTTCACTCAATCGGATAAATTCGTCCTCTCATTAGGAGACATTTAGTCGTTGCATGGAAGACAAGCTTGTATTTTGCCAATATTTGTTATTTTGGTAAAAGATGGATGGATGGATGGATGGATGGAAAGAAAAGAATATAAGCCTAAAATCAACAGAACGAGAGGAAGAATTTTCCCATTGCAGATCGCCTGACCTATAGCACCTGCTATCTGATACTGTGAGCTTTGATTACCTTTCTTTACTTTGTTGATAAATTGTTTATTGCAAACCTTTTCACCCTGCACTTTCGTCCTCGTGGTCTGATAGAATGGATATCGTTTTTTTTTGTCTTACACTTTTGGAGGGAAATTATATCCCATGATTGCAATCAAGGCAGCAGACTGATGGAGGTGAACAGCCATAGAGGACCCAAGCACTCGGGCGAGAGCGATAGAGTTCGAGAGAGAGAGAGAGAGCACCAGGCCAACCGGCAGCACAGGCTGATCATTATCTCCATGTCAAGATGAGGGATATTTTGGAAACCGCGAAGCTGTGGCGGTCAGTAATGTAGGGATGGCAAGGGGCAGTAGGACGAGAAACGCCCACATCAGCACAGACGCTTCAATCCTCCCTCCTGCTGAGCATTAAAAGAGGCTCATTAATAACACCCTGCTGCTCTGCCTCCCCGGAAAAAAAAGGTCCCGCAGAAGCGAAGACCAACCACAGCAAATCAGACCAGAAACCATTCGTCTTCTAGCCTCGTGCCTGAGGAAGCTGCCAGCAACTCGGATTGAGGTCTCTTTCACAGAATGAGTTTCAACCTTTCAATTTTGAGAGGAATGGAAGAGCTGAGCAAAGGTGAAGCAATGGAAGAGAAAGGTAGAGACTTTTAGCCCTGCTGTCGCACTCAATCAATGGAGACCATTCTCTTCTTGACCTCAAGCCCATTTTCTTTTCTCTGTCCTCAATCAAGGTGAGCAGATGCTGATGGAAACAGTAGCTTTCAGAATCAAGTGATACTTGCCAAGTTACATGTCTGAGTCAGGTCTCAACACTCAGATGTTCACGCCCAAGTCAAGCCAGAAAAGATTCAAGACAGGTCCAAATCATACTATACCTCAAGTTTTTGACTTACACGACAGAGACAAGGCAAAGGACACCGAGCGAGCTTCAAATCCAATTCACATCCCAAAGCTACAAGGCTGAGTCACAAGTCTATGAGGGACAAAGTCAAGTGTGGGGTCTCAGAGGTTCAGGGTCAAATAAAAACTCAAAATTTTCAGCTTACTTGAAACTTGTCTCATGTCTCAAGCTTCTGAGATGCATGTTTTTGAGTTACAAGCCAGAGTCAAGTCTTAGATCTACTGTACAAGTGCTCCAACTTTTCTGAATGACAACATGTGATTCAAGTCTCAGAACTTTAAATCTGAGTAAAATCTAAAATATATCAGCTTTAATTATGAGTCAGTTTCAAGTTTTCAAAGGTTTCAAGTCTCTGGGTCCAAGTCACGGTCTCAATGCTCAGATGTTCAAGTCCAAGCTAAGCAGTAAGACAAGAGAGGTCTGGAACGATAAGTGCTACAAATCTAAGTCACTTAGAAGGCGAAGTCAGAAGTGTCTGAATGACAAAATTCAATCCAAACTTCAGGTCTCAGTTTACATCTGAGCCAAGTCTCAATTTTCAAAGATTAAGTCAAACTTACTCACTGGTCACAAATTTGAGTCTACAGGTCTCCAATCTGCAAATCCAAGTCTAATCAAAAGTCATAGAACAAGAAGATGGAGTCAACGCTCAAGTGCCTGTCCATCTATCCATCCTAAATTTACGTAGGGAGGTTGATGTAGACACTGGATACAAAATCAGAGTTATATAATAAAATTAATTCCTAAAACTGTGCTTAGTATGGAGTAATTCTCTGTTAAAGATAAAAGTTCCCTAGAGTGAACCAAATGTGGGCAGAACTTTATTCATTTAAAAAACACTAATTACTGTAGGAAATTTAAAGCACACATGAATGAAATATGTATTTAATGGTTTTATTTAATTTGGGCAAAAACATATTTAAAAGTCTGTCCCTGTGCATGTTATTCTCATTCTTCAGTTTTATTTTTTTTACTAATGTAATAAATCAACAGAACCAAAGAACAAAACTTCTCAGGAACCGCTCAGGAAAATGCATGCAGCAAATAATGTTTAATTAAAGAAACCAACACGTTACAAAAGTAACTTTTGAATGATTCATTAAAGTGAATAAACGATGAACATTAAAGTTGCAGCTGGAATTTTGGTGAAATTTATTCCAGCGTGGGATTTCGAATGATGAAATACAGCACAAGAACATGTGACGTTTTCCTTCTTAACCAAAGACGAGAAGAAACAGGAAGAACAAAATACAAATCCACTTTGAAAAGTCATTTTTACAAACATGTATTCTTTATTAAACTTTGGTTAAACTAACTGTCGAACAGTCTTATAAACTGTATATAACATCTGCAGCGAGGCATTGTTCTCTAAAAATAGTGTTGTCTCCAGTGTAAAGGCATTTGGCCCTAAAAAAAACAAAAAAAAAACAAAACCTGTGTATATTTGTAACACCATCGGCTTCTTCAGGATGTACATACACACATACATAAAACACACACACACACACACACACGTCTGGTCGATTTCCAAAGGCTTCAGATATTCTGTTATGTACAAAATAACGTTATAACAAAAACAAAACCTATTTCTGCTCAAGTTTCCCGAACCCGAGTGCGCAGACGCCCAAAGGCACTTACTGAGACTTTAGAACAAGATACTAGTGCAGAAGTCAGATCTTTACTCGGATATTCGGACGCAATGCAAATCCACACTGAGATTGGGGTCCGTTTCTCCAAAACGAAACTACACTGTGTGTGTGTGTGGGAGAGGATGGCACAACAGAAAGGTAGCACTTTATTCTACAGTACTGTAAATTCTCAGTGTTTAATAAGCATGAGTAATAATTACAAGTGATTTCTCATGCGCAAAACGGATGTTTAAGGACTACAAATGAAAATTTAGTGAGTAACACCAGTTAAACCTGTTTTTCTTTAACATTACGCAAGAACACAGTAACTAATGCGAGCAAATATACTAAGTTAATCCAAAGAAACGCTTGTGATATTTTCCAAACAAAGAATTGTCAAAGAACGTGTTTATTAATAACATCTTGGTAAAAATTTATAAAAATGTTTCTAATTTATCACGCATTACATTTACTTTTCCAGCTTGTGCAAACCGTTACTCTTAATGAACATTAATTACGACAAATTCGCTCATTTAAACACTGTAACTAAAGCGCTGTTTACTTTAACACAAACCTCATTATTTCCAGATATTACTTGTAATTAAGACAATTATTTATTGAATACTAACCGACAACACTGTAAATTAAAGCGCTACCTACAGTATATAACAGCTGTACATTTACTAAACTTACACACTTACTTTGAGATTGCGACTTTTTTTTCTTCTTGTATAAACTCTGAGATTGACCGTAAACTTCCCTGAAATCCAGTATTAATAAAACTCTACAGCTCTGAAATCTGACAAACAAACAAAACACACCTCGATATGATATGTGCGAAAAACACAAACGCAAAAAAATTTAAGTAAAAAAATCGTACAACAGGACAACAGCAACATTTCCTATGAAGTTTGCATTCGTAATGCATTATAATGCATAATAATAATAAATGACATGTTACAATACCCGGTGTTTCCCTGTTACAGTTATGCATGCATACATACGTACACAATACTTCATCGTTAGGAAACGACTTCATAATCTTCACTTACGTGATGTCTTCTAATATCCGCTCATGATATAGTGCACAACACAAGTTCCTATATTGTTTCTAGAGGTTACGCTATGAAGCCTGACATAAGCCCATCATGGATCTAAATGTACACAAAACACTTAAAGACACCATGGCATGGCATGGCATCATGGCAAATGGCATGAAACAATACCTGCTGATGCATATCATAATGCATTATAACATTCTCTGGTATTCTTACTAGACATAATATTGCATTGTATAATATTGTTATGAAGCCTGACATAAACCTGTTATGGCCAGTGGGCCTTATTATACACTTCATGACTCATGTCAAGTGACATAAAAACAGTATCATAGTAATCATAATGCATTATAAGGAAACTCTGGTACTGTTTTTAGATAGTGTGTTATAATGCCAGACGTAAGCCTGTCAATGATACATGTATACTTTAGAATGTCATGTGACGTGACTATCATGTCTGCTTATGTTGGAATGCTTTATAAGTTTAGTTAGGCATAATAACATGTTATAAAGCATAGAGGTTATGTTATAATACTTGTCATCTGACATACGCCTGTCATTAGTATAGCATAATACAGTATATACATTACACTTCATATCTGATCTTTCATAATGCATTATAACTCCAGCTCTGGTATTGTACCAACGTATGCATTATAAGGCATTTTAAATAGTCGATGTGTAATGCCCGGTGACATAAAACACAAAATACCAGGTGACATAAAACTATATCTGGTCACATTATATAATGCATTATAACACAAGCAGTGGTGTTATTTCTAGACATAAAATGCATTCTATAGCTCATATAACTAATGTTAGAAAGAATGACATCACCCTGTTATGGTTACTAAGATTCAGGAAATAATGACAATGCATTACAATATCTGTTTATGCTATAATGCACTACAACACAAGCTCTGAAACTGTTTTCAGACACATCAATGCATTATAAAGCACAGGTGACATAATACTTGAAATAAACCCATCAGCTATAGATACACCAAGAAACCTTCAGAAAGTGACTTTGTAACGTTCGATTTGTTAAGGGGTCATAAATGTTTACGTTTGTAATGCATTATAACACATGCTCTGGTCTAGTTTCTAGACACAATAATGAACTGTAAAATATAGATGATAATCTTATAAGGCTTGACATAAATAATACTTAAAGAAACAACTTCATAATGTCTCGTAACATAACACCATATCTGCTCATGTTGTAAGGCATTATGACAATGTTGGGTAAAGTTTTCTAGAAAAGAAGAGCACCGACGATGTGTTATGAAGCCTGACATAATCCTGTTATAGTGATCAACAGATGACCGGTGCTTTGGGAAATTCTTTCCTTATGTCAGGTGACATGACACATTATAGCATCTGTTATAAGGCATAACACAAGCTCTGATATTCTTTAACCAAAATAACGCATTATAAAGCACAGATCATGTATAATAATAATAATAATAATATCTGACATCCATAATACTTTATAAAGTCAGGTTTTTATAACACCATAACGCATTATAATATAATCTCTATATATATTAATGTGTTGTGACATCACATCCATATTGCCAGGCTTTATAAAGTGTTAGGCATGTCACTTTATGAGTTTGAATACATTTAAAAGGATTTTGTATTATAAGGTGTTATAAAGGCTATATAAACCTTTATAAAGGACTGCCCATGTAACTTTAGTTTGTAGTTTGAGTGATGCAAAATAAATACTGCTTATTATTATAAAGAATACATGATCCTATTTAAGACCTCAAGATTTATAGCAGATTTTCCCAGATGTTATGAAGCATTACGAAGGCTGTATGATGCACCGAACAATTCGTGCTATATTATGGATGCTATAGGACATGTTTATAATGCATTATGAATGCATGACTCGTAGGTGGTGCCATTAGAACATATTAGCACCTAATTCAAATTTTTTTAAATAATTTCCTGCTGCAGGGATTAATTCAGGGGATTAAGTCAGGATTAAGTGAGGAGAAACCTGTCGAGCATGATAACACGGTGCCACAGCCAGTGACCTGGAGCACCAACGCTTAGTGCTTTACGTATCCAAGTATGACGACTTAACACTGAAAAACAATAACACGATGATAACACGACATAACTCAGACGAATAAATGTGCACGTTGCATAAAAGAAAGACGTCTCCGGTCGGGTTATTAATAATTTAACTATGAAAGTTGTGTTACAAATAAACGGTATGAAATGTCCTCATCAGCTTAACCGACTTTTCCCCAAAAGTGTGTCTACAAATCTGGGGAATATTTATTTTATATACAAAAAGTAAGCAGCATAAATATCGATATTCATGAGATGCATCTTTGGTATAAATATGATCCAAAAGAAAAAGGAAATTTGAAAAAAAAAGTGAGTATTATCACCCCTCCCCCCCACTGCCCCCATCAAATTTGTGTGAAAGAGTCAACACTGTCCTATCGGGTGTGTGTATGTGTGTGTGTGTGTGTATGAGGGTGTGTGTTAAAGCTGTGTGTGTTTGGTCGAAATACAGACCAGCTATGCGCTTCTCTGAAGGAAATGTGCTGGGAATGTTTAGTTTTTCCTTTCCTTGGAAAACCATACGGTTAATATTCGTCTCTAATCTCCATAAAAACCAAACTTTATTCTGAAAAACTGTACATATCTAAAATATATAACGTATATAATAGTACCCATCTATAGCTTCATAAAATAATTCTGAAAAATAGAATTAAAAACATTTCCAAAAACGTGCAAAATGTGGACCTCGGACATCACGAGCCGGAAGGCGGTTCTGAACGTTCGCGAGGACGCCGGGGCGTCAGGTTCTCCGAGACCTCCGGACACTTTTTATACGCGACGCCCGGAGCACCGCCACTAGGTGGTGCCGTGAGCTGCACGCCGTCTGTGTGAGGGAGCAGCGGCGTAGAGGTGAGCATGCCGGGCTCGGGGTGAGTGTGCGAATCTTTGGGGTACGGTAGTGTGCTGCTCTCGCTCTGCCCATCTGGAGAGCTCTCGGAGTTCTGCGCCACGTGGTTCTCAGGGTTCCTGGAGCTCCGAGACGTGTCCTTCATCTCCATGCTCTTGGTCACACCGGGGTCGGCGGGCTTGGCCTTGTGCTTGGCGTGCGCGGGGTGCGGGTGTGTGAGCGTGGTACCGCAGGGTTTGAAGAAAGGTCTGCAGAACGGGAAGAGCTTGGCCTGGCTCTGGTGCAGCAGACGTCTGCGCAGATCTGATGGGAAGCTGTCCAGCTGACGGCCCACCTGAACCGGGCTGGGGAACAGGGAGCCCTGACACGCCCGGTAGAAATATCTGGAACACAAACGTAGCACCAGGAGAACGTCAGGTCAAACCGAGGCCGGGTGATGTCATCACATTACTCTCGATATCGCAGGAAGTTACATCACCACATGATTCAAAGCTTAAAGCTGAAATTGTTTATTAAAATTTTTTGCTTGTGTTTTGTGACGAAACCTGGGCATTGTGAAACGCCGATGTGACGGACAGAGAGTAAACTAATAAATAAAGGAATAATGAAAAAGACACGAGAGAGAACTAATATTTGAAGAGTAAAAAAGAGAAAAGAAAAACCTGTCAATAATAAAAATGCAAAAAAGAAAACAGAGAAAATGAAAGAGGAATGAAAAAAGGGGAAAAAGGAAAAGAGAAAAAAAAGGGAAAACTATCTATCATTAAACTTCAAATAATTTTTACATAAAAAAGAAATAAAATGTATATAATATTAATACGAATAATAATAAAAAGATGATAACTGAAGCTGTATAAATATTATTTAAAAAAATGAATAAAACAAAGTAAATCAAAACAAATTAAGTGAGATTAATGAAGAAAATTCTAAAGACCAAATTATAGATTATTATTATTATAATTATAATTATATCAAAACATTTTTCTCCTTCAAAATGTAAAAAAAAAAAATCTATTTAGCTCCACCCCCTTAGCGTTAGCGCTAATGATAAAACTTTGCCTGATTTCCACAATACAGCAACTTCTTTTTCCATCGTTATCAGAGACGACCCTGATGGTGGCGCTACTGCGTGCTACAGTGCACTATAACATTTCCCAAAATACACTGAGCTTTCACAGGTGGAATCGTTGCCTCATTCGGACTCTGCACTTTACACCAATTAGCTCCGCCCACAACAAATTCAATGTTAATTTGCAGACTATACACCCAGTCGCTGATTGGTGGAGGAGTGTTGAGGGGTGGGGTTAAGGATGGTGTACCTGGGCAGAAGAGCAGTGATGGGTGTGACGACACACAGCAGGTAGAAGAGAGGATCTCCCAGGAGTCTCTGCATGGTCCAGTAGGGGTTGGAGGGGGAGTAGCAGGTGGGGCAGGAGGCGTTGTAGCACAGAGCCACGGCGAAGAAGAGCAGCGCGCTGAACGCTATCGACACCCAGTTCATCCACGTCTGAGGGGGAAACCGCGCGGTTATTATTAAACTTAAATGACTTTCAGTTGGAGTGTGGAAATTATAACCACACACACACATACACAAACACACACACACACACACACACACAGGATGCTCACATGTAAAACTGAACCGAAAAAGGAAACAAAGAGGAAAAAGAAATTTGAAGCAAGAACAAAGACAAAAAGAAAGAATGAGAAAGTGTGTGTGTGCGTGTGTGTGTGTGTGTTGATTTTTAACACCTGTCAGCCTCGCCCACACACCAGCAGCCTACAGCTCGAACCTCTGACGCAGGAACGTCTCGACTCTAAATTTACTGCTGCACCAGGAGTGTGTGTGTGTGTGTGTGTGTGTGTGTTACTTGTCAGTGTGTCGTGTATGTCCTGATTCAATCCAATCAGTCGAGCTGTGTGTATAAATCTACTGAACATGTTTCTCTTTCTCTCACACACACACACACACACACACTTCATCTCACTCTGTACCCACCACACACAACACACTCCTGCCTGGACACTAGAGACGCGACTCAGCAGGTCTGATCTGTACTGAGACTCTGTAAGTGTCACAATTTTATAAACATCTCATTTAAAGAATATTTGACGTTCTGTAAAGCCGCCTGGTGACGGTGACCGCCGTGTTTATTCTCATGTGTTCGTTCAGTCTGCTAACGCTTTGCGCCCGTCTCACGGGATCCTGCATCGCCCGTCAGTGTGTGAACAGTTTAGCTGCAGGATCACAGAGGAGCAGAAACACTTCAGCAACCGAACGCAAACATATTGAGGAAATAATAAGAATTAGAAATCAGTTTAATGTGGTGATGAGCGACCTGCCTAAAGGATCACGGACTCATCACCGCACCAAGTCTCTGCATCCCTCATCTCTACTACACACTACTCCTAGTCCCTCTGTACTAATCCATACACACTAACCCTGCGCACTATCCCTCAACCAGATGTACACTATACACAACACACTAAACCCTACACTGCATCCCGGAGCTGAACGACTGCATTTAATAAAAATCAGTAACATATAATTATTAAACTCTCCATGTTCTATTCAAGCGTCTTCATCTCATAAACTCCTGACTGTGTGTGCGTGTGTGTGTGTGTGTGTTTATATACACAGTACTGTATAATAAACTGTAGACTGTGAGTGTATAACTGCACGGGTCCACTCGGAAACTTACACTTTAATTTGGTTAATTGTGCAGCCCGAGAATATTCCCTACACACTATTCCCTACGCACTAACTGCCTACACTGTATTTCCATTGCCACACCCTAATCCCTACCTCCTATTCCCTACACCCAAATGTCTATGCTCCATTCCCCTACACCCTATTGCCTACACCCTAATGTCTATGCTCCATTCCCCTACACCCCATTCCCTACACCCTAATGTCCATTCCCCTACACCCTATTCCCTACACCCTAATGTCCATTCCCCTACACCCTATTCCCTACACCCTAATGTCCATTCCCCTACACCCTA
>JAOTQY010000015.1:707374-717887 GCA_026413445.1 Dolichallabes microphthalmus
CTGGGATAGGCTCCAGGCCCCCGCGACCCTGTATATAAGGATAAAGCGGTACAGAAAATGAATGAATGAATGAAAACATGAAGAAATAATTTGCATTTGGCATCTACATCAGTTTATTGGTTTAGCACAGTGCCTTGCATAAGTATTCACCCCTCAAACATTTCTTTTTTGCTGTTTATAGTGGTATAAGATGGAACTGAAGTTTACTTAACCTGCCGTTTAGGGGTACTAATATCATACTCCTTGGTAACAACATTTTTGGAAAAAAAAAAAAAGGTGTTGAGCCAGAATATGGGAAATGGTAATTATGCTAATTATGGTTATGACCTTATACCAGGCAGGAAATGTGAACCCTGTCTTCAATAGACTACACTTATGTACAAAATTTAAAAAGGAAAAAGGAAGGATTTTTCCCCCATCATATTTGGTCTGCGCAGACACCTCCTGAAGAACCAAGTGAATGTCTGGAGAAAATTTTTTTTTTTGCATAATGGGTCCCCTTTAATTTAAAGCAATGTGTCTTAAAACAAGCATACATTTGTTGATTTTCTTAGGTGTTCATAATCAGACACAGATTCTCATTCTGGCTTAGGTCTCGGCTCTGACCGCGATGATCTAACACACCCAGCTTCTTGGTTTTGTATCCACTCTTTTGGTGCAGCTTTTGAGGTTTACTCAGCATTGTTTTTCTGTTACAAGGTAAAGCTCCACCCCAAGTGTCATGTCTCTTTTGAACTAGAACAGGTGATGTTCTAGGATCGCCCTGTGTCCTGCTCCAAACATCATGTCCTCAGCTCTTACCAGTGTCCAAGTCCCTGATGATGAACAGCCTCCTGAGGACACAATGCTTCCACCACCATGTTTCACCGTGTCAAGATCGAACGCTTCAATTCTTGCCATCACCAGATCACAGAGATGTGGGGATTTAATCCAAACAGGATTTCATACATATGACCACTCTTCCACTATGTCCAGGTTGTGGTTGTCCTGTGAACCGGTTCTCCTGTCCCAGCTGTGGATCTCTACAGCTTTTTGGCCTCTGGGTTGCTTGATTGACAAATAAATATCACCACACAGGATGTTAAACAAATACGGATGAATCATTTTCCAGAACATTGCTTCTTGGTTTCAATGATTCTGTTTATTTGGGTATGTTATTTATAAGACTTTGGGTTCTCCAAGGAAGAGATGGATTTATACAGTACTGAGACACTGTAACTGTCAGCTCCATTCAAATAACTGGCACTTCTGACTTTATGGGTTTTATAGATACTGGATTTTGGATTGAGACTTTGGGTTGTTGAGACTTTGGGTTGCTGATCAGATGGTCAGGGGTTAGAGCCCTGTCACTGTCAGGTCTCCAGTGTTAGGTCCTTGGGCAAGACTCTTCACCCTATGCTCCACTCCACCCCCGTACTGCAGGCAGTGCAGATCCCATGCCTGGGTAGAGAATGGTAGAGAAAGGGAGGGATGCAATGTTGCAATCTGGTGTAAAACCTCTGCCAGATCTTACATGTCAATGGATCTGATTGCGACCTCTGAGATAAAAGGGGAAAAAACAAAAGGGATTTTGGGGTTGGGGACAATTTGCTGATTTCACTTCCTTTCCAATATTATTGTGTATCGTCATGAATGTCAATTTATTTCATGCCAGTTCCGTGTTTGAGTACTGCAACATGAAAGGGGAGGTGAATACTTATGCCATCACTGTCTATGTACAGTATCACAAAGTCGGCAATGCCAAATGCTATGCAAAAAGAATTTTATATTCTATTGGTATTGCAATGCTTATCTTAAAAAAACAATACCGCTTTTGTATGAATGAGCTGGAAGCTTGTGGAGTTTCAGTCGCTTGAGCATTTTGGAGCTGCGAGTGCCGAGGCAGAGCAGATGAATAGCCATGCGAAAAGTGTTGCCTTCTGTCAGAGAGTGCACTTAAAAAAAGGGGGGGAAAAAAGAAAGATTATCGCTTTTTAAACCAACTTTTGAGTCTATTTGTTATATAGAGCTTGAAGCCATTTTGAAGTACCGGGCTGCACCTTTGCATTGCGCCTTCTCGTGGCAGCTTTTCTAACTTTTGCTCTTTAATACTCGCAGTATGTAGAGTAAAGGAGGTCGGGTTGCAGTTATGACTTTCAAAAATCACTTGTATATAGGCTGCGTGTGCTTCCGCTTTAATTGTCCCGAGAGAAACAAAAGTTGTGCTACTATGCTATGTTAAAAGAACGTGCAGCTAAAGAAAAGCAAAAATGCATTTCTGCATTTCTTTCTTCTCACCGCATCCTCTCATCAGTCCTCTTAGTGTGTAGATCTCTAAGTGTTCAACATAATCTTTTTGACATTGTAGTGATACGACTCGCATATAAGCTTATTTACCGCAGCAGAGAGAGAGAGAGAGAGAGAGAGAGAGAGAGAGATTGTTGATATGCTTTAAAAGAAATGCTTGAATTCTTTTTCCTCTGTGCTACCATGGAAACAAATGGGCACCAGTTTCCGTCAGAAAATAGATGGCAAGGAACGAAAGTATTCTTGTTTGTTTGTTTAGAGTAAACTACATCACACTGCATATTTTGTGACAGAGCTTCCAAAAGAAAGAAAGAAAGAAAGAAAGAAAAAGTGGTTACTTGTATGACAGCAGAACCAGAAAAGAGAGCTACAGTACTTAGTCTTAGATAGTGAGCAAAAGTTTGTACCCCTACCAGTTTAAAAAACAAATTAAATTATACATAAAAAAAGAAAAATTGCTTAGAAATATTGTGCATCCTGGAGGAAGAAGAAAATTCAAAATGAGACAATAACTGAGAAACAAAGAAAAGATGAGAAAAATAACAAGCAAGCAATAAAAAAAAGTGGATGTTAGTCTTAAGGGGATGCAAACTTTTGTTCATAGATAGATAGATAGATAGATAGATAGATAGATAGATAGAATAGATAGGTAGATAGGTTTAAATTAGGTCCAACAAAAATGAGATGTCTGTAAAGCTTAAATAAAATGGATTAATTCTTGAGAAATTTAACATCTTAAAATTTTACGTTTAAATTCAGATATGGCTTCAAAAACTACTGGCTACTATACAGGACTCAGTGTGTTACATTTGTGTGTGAAATCTTTGAAGAAGAAGAAGACACCTTTTCTAAGCTCAGTTCTTGCAATCTCTTCAGGACGAGAGGGTTTGAGACGGTCTCTCAGACTGAGCATATCGGCACACCTTTATAACAGATTATACACGACAACATCACAGATTATACACGACCCTGGGAAATCAATAGCTCACCTATCAGGGGTGGACAAATCTCAAGTTTCTTAGCTAATTCTTCGCAAGAACATATAAGAACGTACAGTACAGTGAGCTAACAGTGTGTTCCTGCTTTCATCAGAGCACTGATTCAGCTAGGAGGTTGTTCTGCTCTTGCATCACTCATAAACCGTTTTAGCGTCTGTCTAGCGTCTTTATTTCTCCTGACCGCTTTACGTTCTATTAGATTTCACTCGTGGGTGTCAGTATTTCAGATTTTTCTTTTAGTTTTGGTCAACTAAAAATTTTTTACAACATGTATGTATAAAAATATGGTTTTGTTAATTATCCAAGTTTGGATTTTTGTTTTAACTGTTTAAGTTTTAAACAGATCGTCCCACAAGCGCTCGTGTTTAATTCAAAGCCACTGTGTGTAGTGCAGCAGGCGGTGGGGTTCAGGAAGATTAACCTCTGCTACATTTATACTTGCTGGATATTACGTTTAAGTTTTCTCTGAATTACAAAAAGTAATAATAATAATAATAATAATAATAATAATAATAAACTTGATTTGTCCACTCATGACTAGACTTCAATACACATCAGATCATGATTTCCTGTAAAGAAAATGAAAACCCCTCTATCAATTCTGCACCATTAGATAGATAGATAGATAGATAGATAGATAGATAGATAGATAGATAGATAGATAGATAGATAGATAGATAGATAGATGAGGCCAGAGAGGAAGTGATTGAAACACAGGGGATTAATTCACAATCTACAACTTTATTCCAGTTTATAGACTCTTGTTACTGTGATAATTTGCAAGTGAAAAACGTTCTGCAATTGTACCAAAATCATGACATCGTACATTTTATGAAATGATTCCAGACTTACAACCACCAGACGTCATGAGGAGAAAGAGAAACCAATGCGCTCTCTCGGAAGGGAAAAATAAGGACGGTTCATTAAGTTGCAGGGTCCTGTTTCTTTTCTATTTCTTTTTAAAAACTAACAATGATTTCCGTGGTGTACATTTGTCATGTAATATGTCTGAAGCAATAAAACTCATGCCTGATATGTTGACTGAGTTGGTCTTGTGTTATTTCACTATTCTTTATGACATGCAACAAATTCAAACATTTCCCTCTGGATCCAGATGTTTCAAGGATCATGTTTTCCTCCATGTTCTCCAAGGACCACTGTTCTCCTCTCATTAAGATCTGATGTTTGATCTTGAGTCTCTTCATTAAAGCAATAAAACAACCCGTTCTTGAGCAGATTGATTTGAAAGACCTCCACAGAACCCCTCACGCGCTTTTTATGACACCAAACTGCCCAAGAGTTTTTTTCACTTTAGCTTTTAAACTGTCACAGCTCTTATCTCTAACCGCCCCATCACCATGCATGCCTCTCGTTTTCTTTAAGTGACAGAGGAGGATCTTGTGAAGCTGATGATGGATATTAGACACCTGGAGTTCTCCTCTGTTTGAGTAAAAGGCGGCACTTACTGTAGCGTGCGATCAGCGCCCGCTTCTTGACCAGCCTGCTTTCACTTTGCCATGTTACAGTATGTATCCTAAACCCGCTGTTTTAGGTTTTATTTTCCCTGTTTTTGGTTCTTGTTCTTTTATCTTTTTGTTTTTTCTCCCTCATTTCTTATGTGTTATTCTTTAATTGCAAAATTGCCCAGTTTAATTTTGTGTTATTTAAAATATTAATAAGCATGATTGGAAATACATGTTCTGTACATTAAATGATTAAAAAAATCATCAATCCCAGTTAAGTCTATTTCGCAATTCAGTGGATTTGGAAGTGAAAACTGTTTGTAATTGGGGTACTAAAGCATCTCTGCACTGAGAACATTTAATTCTTAAATTAACTTTTTATTAATATTTTTATTTCAAAGTATAAAAGGGAGAAACGAGAGGCTGGGATCAGAACTTTCTCCTGCTGAACTCACACACCGGACTCAGCTGTAGCTCAAACACACTCATCATCACACACAAGACTAAGTCGCTGTCCACTAATCGATTGCTGGAGCAGGTCCTATAACCGCACTCTTGATGCGTCCCTGATGTTCAGTCTAACCGCATGATCCCACTGCATGGTTTAATTATAATACAGTATAATACAGTATATTAAGCCAGTCCTGGTGTACTCTACAGAAATCATTTATGAGGATCGACGTTCATTACGGTCCAAGAGAGAGAGAGAATCAAGAAACAAAAGGAAGAACAAAAGAACTTACAAAAATAACCAATAAATAATAATAAATATAATAATAAATAAAATATCCAATTAGCTCAGTTAAATAATAATTAATTAATTAATTTGTTAATTGACAAAAAAACCTTAACATTTCAATTTGCCTGTGAATTTATGTGAATAAATGATACTATAACGTAAATAAATAAGAAAAACGAACACATGTAAACATTAGTTGATTTGTTGATTAATTGATCAAAATATAAATGAGCAAAAAAGGTTGAGACAATGAACCCAGGGGTAAAGTTACCATTTCAGATGGTGCAACCAAACTAACTAACCAACTACACGTACTGCAACAAGCACTACTGTAACTAAACTGACTGTCCTGATTTTTGTATAACTACCGGAAGAGGAAGTGCCGCCATGTTTCTTTACACGCGGACGCAGGTGAGTCTCGAGCGGCTGGAGGCCACGTTTCAGTGTCTGCGTTACTGCAAGCAACCGCCAGAGGGCAGTGTGTCATGCCTGTGGCCTGAAGCAGAGCTTACACACTTCACACTGAGTTTTTATTCATTTATTTATTCATTAAAAAATTATTCATTTATTTATCTATCGAAAATTTCTTCTCCTACTCCTGTGCTTGAAATGTTTGATGTAAATTTTAGAGGTTGTGTTTGCAGAGCTCTTTTTTTTCCTTCTTCTTCTTCTTTTTCTTCCCCACAGGTTGTGTTGAGATCGAGTCATGTGTGGGCGAGAAGCTGAGTAAGCTACTTAGCAACACACACATAAACACACACACAAATGCATATGAAGAAAAACAGCAGTAACCAGGGTCGCCACCTGTGTCTGTTTTCCCTTGACTCCGCCTTTAATAACCGTATATTATACATCACATTTCCCTGGACATGTCAAGTCCCATTTCATGTTCTTCATGAACCTAGATCTCTTTGTGAAAGACGCCCACTTTTACATCATGTTAAATAACAGCTACCGTGCTGTGTACTGTATACGCATTTGCTTTTCTGAATAGAGCGAAAATGGAGGTGTTGCGCTGGATCAACAACGGTTAATAATAAAGACAAAAAAAAAAAAGAAACAAACAAACAAAGCATTTGATGTGTAATTTTATTTAGAATCTTAAAACCTTCAAGGGTTCCCCAAGAGCATCTTCATCTTCTCAAGAAAGGACTAGCGGTTTTAGATCTTTTCGTCAAACCACTGTATGAAGTTGAGCGCTACCATCAGTCCTGTGTCATGTCAGCAATAAATCATCCTGAGACCATTCATGTGTAAGGTCACTTCTCAGCCAAGTCAGTGGGCTCACTCCAAAGTTTTCCTAAGAACACAGCCATGAATAAAGAACGGTACAAAAACATCCTCCATGAGCAACTTCTCCCAACCATCCAAGAACAGTTTGGTGATGAACAATGCCTTTTCCAGCATGATGGAGCTCCTCGCCATAATTCAAAAGTGATAACCCTGAGTGTCTCAGGGAAAAAACATCGCAATTTTAGGTCCATGTCCAGGAAACTCCACAGACATTAATACCATTGAGGACTTGTGGTCGACCCTCAAGAGACAGGTGGACAAACACAAACACACAAATTCTAAGAAGGAGAAGAATGGGCTGAGCCATCACGTCAGGATGTGGATCAGAAGGTGATTGACAGCATGTCAAGGACAAACTGTAGAGGTCTTGAAAAAGAAGGTCAACACCTTAAAAATTGACTTTTTGCATAACTTTAATGTAATTGTCAATAAAAGCCTTTGCCATTTACGAAACGCTTGTAATTATACTGTAACATCTGACACAAAGATTTAAAAACACTGAAGCAGCAGAATTAATATTTGTGTCATTCTCAACTCTGAAATGAAGAATGATGTATTTGTCATTTGTGAAGGTTAATCAGAATAAATTTGTTAATAAAAATATATTAATTGTTTAATTAATTGTTTATTCTGAATTGTGTTTATTTATTTTATTTAATCAAATTGTGTCATTCTCAAAAATTTTGGCCAAGGCGATTAAAAAAATGAGAGAGGGGGGGGGGGTCTGTCAGGGGGCGTGTCTATGAAATAATAAGCCACGCCCTTTAAACGTCAAAGTCCCAGCAGCCAGGTTTCCAAACAGGAATTCTCAGACGCGTAATGACGTCATGGTTTAGACTTCGACTTTCTATTCTACAGATTGTGTTTGTCCGGGTGAGAACAAACTCCACACCGTGTAGAACTGCACCTGTCAATCAAAACAACACGAGTTCACATGGGTTTTGTTTCTTTGTGTGAGGCGGTTAATTCTTATCTTGTATTCTTTGCTGTATTACTTTTCTGTTTTTGTTTGTTTGTTTGTTTGTTTGTGTGTTCTCTCCACTCATTATTGTCGCCGCCTGCCAGTCTCGTGCCGAGCCGTGTTTTTCAGTGGGTATGACGTAATGAGGAGAGGAAGTGGGCGGGGCTTATCGCGGGGCGCTCCTGGTCGGCAGGTCCGTCTTGTCGCCGCGCGCGCAGGAGTTGCGCTGTGCCTCGGCAGCACGCGCGCAACTTCCCCCGCACGCGCATCGCGCGCGCACACACACACACATACACAGAGACAGCTCTCCAGCAACTTTTACAGGAGGGTTTAAACACACACACACACACACACACACAAACGGAATGCCTCTTTGATTCCTTTCTTCCTGGAGAAATAATAAATCACGGTTCGGTTCGGTTCGGGTTCGGATCCCTGGCTGGAGCTTGGAAGGAAAAGGCTGTGCCACTTCTTCTTCATCATCATCATTTTTATCTTCATCATCCTCTTATCAGGATCCGCGGTGCAGCTCGGAATTATAATCATGTCGGGCAAATTTCTGCTCCATGTCGTACTTCTGTCCGTGTTGCATGCATGGTAAGTCTGTGTGTGTGTGTGTGTGTGTGTGTGCCAGCAAAGAATAAAACCCCTTTATTAATAGCCTTAAAGTTGCAGAAGCATCCTGAAAACTTCTCTGATCCTGCATGTGGCGCAGCTTCACCTCCTCTAATCTCATCTCATCTCATCTTTACTGTCTTCTCCTCTTCTCTCCCCCTGTCTTCTCTTCTCTCCTCTCCTCCTCTCCTCTCATCTCATCTCCTCCTGACTCCTGATATCTTGACGTGTGATCTGCGGCGCTTCAGATGCTGCCTGAGTATCTGCCTAAATATCTGCTTTTATTTCTCACTAGCATGTTCTCCTCTAATCCTGTAGCTCCGTACCTGTACACAGCATTAGACACACGCTCCTCACATCACCTGTCAGTGTGGAAAGTCATTTCATACCGATTTTCTGCACCTCAGAAATGCCCATGATCACATGCATAGTGTATCAAAGAGTGTATCACAGAGTATCACACTCCAGTATGCATCACCAACAGCCTCGGCTAAAGACATTCTCTTACTGATGTTTCTGTACACACTTTTCATTGCATTGCACCTATTTAGCTTATTAACCCGTTCATCCATCATAAAAATCAATATCCTTTAGATTTCTCCTTTGCTTCCTCTTTTTTTTTTTAAGTGATTTTCTATAACTCTGGACACTGGAGAGGGTTAACACTGCTAAATTCTTTATCACTGGGGTATTCTGTGTGTGTGTGTGTGTGTGTGTGTGTGTGCACTGTATGAGTTCTTGCCTGGAAAATGTTTATATTATACAGTACATGAAAAAGTAAAAAAAAAACCTATGATACAATACGTAAAAAACAAAAGATCAAAACTCCTTATGACATTAAACACAATGTGTTTCATGATGTCTTTATGAATACAAAATTTAGCAAAAAAAAAAAAAGGATCAGAAGTATATTCTGAATGAAAGAAAAAATATCCCCCCCCACACACACACATTTTTTTTGTTGTTGCCTTTTTTGCATTGTTCATACAGGTTAAGAATGTTTCAGCTAAAAAATTTTTTTATAATAAAATAAATGGAATAAATAAATCCGACATCCCAAAAATAAATAAATAAATGTAAACAAAAAATTGCAGTCTGGAGCAAAAGTTTTTATTTTTTATTATGTCCTATTTTGCTTTTATTTATTTTTTTATTCGTGCTATTTAATTTAATTTATTTACTCATTTATGCTATCTCAGTGGTCGCATTTGTAAGACGCCTTTATTTAGAGCGACTTACTGTACATGTTTATCTCATTATACACCTGAGCAGTTGAGGGTTAGGGGTCTTGCTCAAGGGCCCAACACGGGCAACTTGGTGGCGCTTGGGTTTGAACCTGAGACCTTCTGATCTGTAGTCCAATGTCTTAATGCCATTTATTTTTCATTATAATTAAATAAATAATAATTTTATTTGATTTATATTTGAAAATGAACAAGAAATCTGTCTAGAGAGCAGCAGAAATCAGCATTACTGTAATTTGTGTTAAATTACAGTAATGCTCCGAAGTGATTCCTACATAATTTACATTTTGATTTATTTATTAATTTTCCTTTTACTATTTTCTTATAATTTTGGATACTTAGCAGAGAGGGTTAACATAGCAAAATTCTGTATCACTGGGGTATTCTGTGTGTGTGTGTGTGTGTGTGTGTGTGTATTGTTCAGGCAAAAATCTCAATTTAGGTTGTGAAATAATAATGAAGGATGAATAATGAATCGGTTTTGAATCCCAGACGTTCTGAGTCCATTTTAAGCACGATGCATCTGGAGGGTTATTTTTTATCTTTGTGCATCTTTAACCTTAGTGTTCTGCCAAAGGAAGATAAATCTATCATTTTCAATGATCTGTAAAAAGAACACACTCACTCACTCATCATCTATACCGCTTAATCCTGTACACAGGGTCGCGAGGGGCCTGGAGCCTATCCCAGGAGAATAGGGCACGAGGTAGGGTACACCTGAGACAGGGTGCCAATACATCAGGGCAAGGAAAACATTTATTTCTTTCTCTATTTATGAATATTTTAAAAAGGCTAAATGAATGTTTTCAATTTATGTTCTTCCTGTTCCTGCTTAGTGGGTTTCCTCCGGGTTCTCCGGTTTCCTCCCACAGTCCAAAGACATGCACATTAGGCTCATTGACGCCCAACCCCCC
>JAOTQY010000015.1:813995-828811 GCA_026413445.1 Dolichallabes microphthalmus
TCCTGGGATAGGCTCCAGGCCCCCGCGACCCTGTATATAAGGATAAAGCGGTACAGAAAATGAATGAATGAATAATCTACTTTGTTCTTTTCTTCACGGTAAATTAATCAAAACAACTGTTCAAGTTCTTTGAATCTTTACGCTGTTAAATGGCCCATTTTTGGGGCTCATATAAAATAATTTATGGTGGACCAAAGTGTTTTGATGGTGTAGTGAGATCGGTCACTCCCATGTCGAGTGTAAACACTTCAGGAGGAGCTTCTTTTGGCTTCTTTGTACTATATGTATAACTTTAAAATTCAAATAAAGTAAAATCAGCATCTGAGACCAAATTAAAACAAGTAACCAATCAGACCACAGCTCCCAGGACCGAACCTCAACTACCCCCCCCTCCTCTATCACACAGCCCCTGTGACCCCCTGGACCACAGTCTGTTCTCTTTGGTACTGAATAAAATAAATAACGTGATTAGGGGATTTATCAGTGGATGGTGTGATGAGGCCCCACCTCTCCCCTCTTGCCGTCCTGCCAGGGGTGAGGGCTGGTGCGCTCCTCGGGGTCAGAGGTCAGAGGAGGACCTTCAGCCTCAGAGGGACTCGAGACGGACGAGCAGTCTGAGGGCGGGACCGGAGAGCTGGACGGGCATTCCACAGGCATCATGCAGGAGGGCATCAGAGCTCCCACTACAGCGTCCCTACACACACACACACACATGGAATGTTTTATCCGTACACAGTCGATGTGAGTCGATGTGTCACACCCGTGGGGGGTCTGGAGCAGTAACACACCTGGCGTACATGATCTGTAGAGCGGAGAGGACGTGGGACAGGGACTGCTGCTTGGCCAGGTTCCCGTCCAGAGACAGCAGGATTTTAGCCAAAGACGGCCTGTTGGGCTTCACACTGCCCTGACCGCTCAGCTTATTACTCAGTGAGGTCGGGTCGCTGTCTGAGGGCACACCTGCACACACACACACACACACAGAATGAGCCTGATGTACCTGTGTAAAAGCCGGACTCGTTAAAGGTACCGTACGCCGTCTGACCCAGGTACGAGGCCCCGAGCGAGTCCCGGGCCGTCTGGAAGAGAACCGGCTCGTGAACGGACGGCGTGGTGACGTCCACGGTGGTCCAGGCCACGCTGTGAGACGAGCCGCACGCCACGCGCGTGATCTTCTGCCCCTCCAGGCCCTGCACCAGCGTGGGCTTCCGGTTCACCGTGGTCGTCCCGTTCCCCTGCTGGCCGTGATCGTTATCGCCCCACGCGTACACCTGAACACAACCGGACAGGAACCTCAGGAACTCTCTCTCACACACAGCCACACACCTTTACCATCAGCTCCAACATTATTATTACACACAACCTTCAATAATCCACAATCTGATAGTGTGTGTGTGTGTGTGTGTGTGTGTGTGTGTGTGTGTGTGTGAGACAGAAGAAGAAGAAGAAGAAGAAGAGGAGGAGGAGGAGGAAAGAAGAAGGAACAGAAGGGGAGGAAAAGGAGATATGAAGGTTATGGGAAAAGAAATGAAGAAAAAAAAAGAAGGAGATAAAGAATGAAAATGGAGGAGAAAAGGGGAGGAGGAGGAAGTAAGAGCAGAAAAAAAAAACAGTAGAATGAGAAGAAAAAAAGAACAGAAGGATAAAAAGGAAAAGAGGAAGAAGGAAGTAGAATAAAAAAGAAGAAAGGAACAAAAGAAGGGGCAAAGGAGAAGGAAGAGAAGGAGGAGGATAACCAGGATATGAAAATCGAATGGAAAAGTAAAACGGGAAGAAAAAAAGAAAAAATGAGAAGTGAGAAGGAGATAAAGAAGGAAAATGGAGGAGAAAAGAAGAGAGGACAGAAGCAGGAAAAGCAGCAGAATGAGGCGAAGAAGACGGAAAGGAGCAGAAGAATGAGAAGGAGGCGAGAGAGAGAAGTGAAAAAGAAAAAAGAAAAAGAAAAAAAAAAGAGGGGGAGTAGAAGAAGCATAGACTTCAAGGAAGGAGAGGAACAAAGAAGAGGAGAAGAAAGAGATGGACAGATACACAGACAGTGTATTAATCCCAAAAGAACATTATAGACGGAAAAAAAAAGACTCATGAAGACAGAGGAAGAAAAAAAAGAAAAAGAAAAAAAAAAAAAAAGAGAGACACCACCTGACTGAAATCACGACACACACTGTGATTAATTATTAGAGCTCAAAGAAGGGACTGAACTTCTCCTGACGTGTGTGTGTGTGTGTGTGTGTGTGTGTGTGTGTCATGCCGTACCTGTCCCGTGTCTGTAACAGCCAGGCAGTGCAGCGCCCCCACGGCCACGTGGACGATCTTCTTCCCCCTCAGTCCCTCCACCATCTGCGGCTTCCTCACGTGTACGTCTGTCCCGTGACCCAGACGGAAGTAGTCGCCCTTCCCCCTGCACACCAGAGGAGCACGTTAACACTGCGCGTGCGTGCGTGCGTGCGTGCGTGTGTGTGTGTGTGTGTTTCAGTGTAGAGACGGCAGTGTACCAGGTCCACACCACTCCTGACTTGGTGAGCGCGAGAGAGAACTGAGCTCCGCACTCGATCTGACACACGCTCTGTCCGTTCAGGCGCTCGATGTTCTGCGGGATGTTACAGCCCTCGCTGCCTCCGCGACCCAGCTTCCCGAAGTCCCCGTCTCCCCAGGAGAACACCAGACCTGCACACACACACACACACACTCTTACCTCGTCTCATCCGTAACTCTCGCTATGTGGATACGAAGTTCAAGTTCCGTACCTTCGTCAGTCAGAGCGAGAGTCTGAGCGTCTCGACTCCCACAAGCCACCTGGACGACACGGTGTCCGAGCAGCACCTTCACCTGGACACCCAACACCAACACAGGGTGAATAAACACCTCACACACTGTTGATGATATGTGTGTGTGTGTGTGCGCTCTCACCAGTTTGGGTCTGAGCTGCGTGGTGTTGTCTCCGTGCCCCAGACGCCCGTACTCGCCCAGACCCCAGCTGTACAGCTCTCCGCTGGACGTGATGGCCGCGCTGTGCGAGCTCCCGCAGGCGATGTCGCGGATACGCTTCGTCTTCAGCGCCTCGATCAGCCGAGGCTTATCGCAGTTCCTACACACACACACAGAGCGCGCGCGCGTTTCATCATTAACACACACTTTGAAAGAAAATATTTTGTTCTGAGCACGTCTGGAACTTACATCCTGCTGAAATGCCCGAGTTTCCCATCATCCCCTTCACCCCATGAGAACACTTTCCCGTCCACCGTCAAAGCCATGGCGTGGCGTCCACCTGGGTGTGGAGACACAAAGAACCAACTCCTGTAAAGCTAAAAACCCGTAAAAAATACAAGAATAAGCCGTCACTATGACGTAAAACTAAAACTAACGCGGGTGGGTCAAAAGTACTGAGACAAAAGATAAAGTTTCAATGATGTTCTTAGATTTCGTAAAAATGTTCTGTCCACTGACTTATCTGATTCTAATAATTAGCACAACTCATGGCTAGTGACATCGTTAAGCAATATCGCACTCGAGGTCGTGCTGTTGTACTGGATATCAGATCAGCATGGTGCTGATATTCAGCACAACAGCACGACCTCGAGTGTGTTATTGCTTTTGTACAAACAGTTCCACAAACTCCATTTATCATCAACAGATTATGATTGGTTAAACACACAAGCCGGTTATTATGCCCCGCCCCCACACACATCCTCACCGAGTCGTGGTAGACTCTTAGCGGTACTCAGTAACCAAAAGGTGAGGGAAAAAAAAATACCCCACGCAGGTTCTGGACAGTCCTGAGGAAATATCAGCTCCGTTAACTTCCTGGTTCTGGGGTCGAATCCCAAACAGTGTTCAATGGAAAGCTAGTGCGCTATGTAGGGTGTATGTTCTCTTGTTCCACACACCACGTAGTGCCCTTGATCAGGGGTTAGAGAGGGATTTGGGACTCATGTTAGAAACTAGTCCTAACCCTAAAGACGATGTCGTGAGAGACGAGACACGTTGATATGAAGCCGGATGAGCTGATGTTGAAAATCGCACCTGAGTGAACGGCGACTTTCTTCACTACGTAGTTACTGAGGGCGGTGATCTGCCGCGGGATGGGGATGGTGCCGCTGCTCAGACCCAAACCCAGCCTGCCATTAGTTGCCTCTCCACACGCGTACACCTTTCCCTCAGCAGTCACTGCAAAAACACATACACACACACCAATTCCTTTAACATACTAATTAAATTAACTAATATCTGATTATGCAGTACCGATTATTACTGCTATCATTCATAAACGTGATAAGACTCAGACGATCTACTGGGAGAGATTTCTTTTTAAACACACACTCGCCTGCGAAAAGGCTCTTGGATCCTCCAGACACCTGAACCACATTCAGAGCGGAGAGCGTCTCGGAAAACGACGGGACTTTAATCTGTGGACAGGAAGTGGAAGTGTCCTACTCCAACTCAATAAAACGTCTTTGAAAGTGTTGGTTGTGTATACAACGCGACTGACCTTTGACCCTTTGAGCCCGCCCAGCTGGTCCTTGTCGTTGAGACCCCAGACGAACACTTTGGTCCTGATGGTCGCCGCAGACTCCATACCTGACGATTTCTTCCGGGTCAGACTGCGGCCGGAGCACACGATCAACACAACACGACACTCATTACAGTTAACAATCCGAAATAAGAGACACACACACACACACCTCCCCGTGGCTGCTTTATCATCCTCCTCTTCCTCGTTATCCGACGCCAAGAACGGCACGGTGGCCAGGTCTTCGTCCTCGGCGCGGATACGACCCACGATGCTCAGCCTGTGGATCTTACAGTCGATCCCGGAGCTGCGGCACTGCTTTATAGCGACCTCTACATGTCTGTGGTACTAAACACACACACACACACACACACGAACATAAATAAACTGATCTTGAACACAGCCCAGGCGTGTATCCAGACAGACGGTGAGGTAACTGACCTCGGTGCAGTCGTTGAGTAAAGCCACGGTGGTGTCTGTAGGGTTGATGTTGATGGTCTTCAGCTCGATCAGGTTGTTCAGTGAACTTCCACCTAAACATCACCATCATGAAAACAACAAATTATATAAAAAGGTCCAGGATGAAATCCGAGGCGTTTTTTTTTAATTATAGATTCATTTCTAAGGGTTGTGCGAGTTTGTTTACCCGACACCACCACCAGAGACGGCATGTAGCTGCTGTCTGCTGGATCCACCACCATCTTCAACCTGTGCACCAGAACATCGGGGAAGAGCTCCAACCTGATCCAGTGCTGCGGTGACCAGAGGAAAAATCAATCAATCAATCAATCAAATCAAAGTATTCAATAAACCACTTAAACTATTAAATAACTAACAAATCAAGAGATCATTTATTTAATCAATCAACCACGTTATCGAGCATTTAAACAATGAACAAACCAATCAAACAATTAAAACGATTAATTAACCAAATATATTGTTCAAATAGACAATCAGAGTAAACTAATTATTCAACCAACCTACAGTCTGATCAACAAACCAGACAATTAGCTCATTAACGAGGCACATGTTCAACCAATCACCATCATAACAACCTTCATAAAACTGTTCTACCAACCCCTCGGCTAACCGAGCAAACGACCGACTGACCCGTCCAGAACCCAATAAATAAAAATCGAATAAAAATCCTTCTCCATTTCCACCAGGACTGAAAGTTTTGACCCCCTTCCCGTTTGTGAATGGCGAAGACCATAAAGCGCGGACGAGGCCGGACACACCTTGCCCTGAGAGCCAGACGACTGCCAGCACTGCTCGCCACCGTCGATGAGACGCGACGCCTGGTTAACCGACGACGACACGCTGAGGTTCCTCACGGCTCTCGACCAATTGTCGATCAGCATTCCCCGCTGGCTGCTGTGGTGTCGCCTCAGGTGCTTCCCAGAGCGTCCGCTAAACGCCGGAGACTGACCTGCACGCCACACACACACAGTTACACACACAGTTACACACACAGTTACCCACACAGTTACACACACAGTTACACACACAGTTACACACACAGTTACACACACAGTTACACACACAGTCTGAACGAGGATCACTGACTTCACAAATTTTTACTTAATAAAGAAGGAGGTGTTTTTAATCCATTTAGAGTTACAGTTAAAAAAAAAAAGCAAATAAGTGTTAGACAGAAACAAAAACAAACTTACATTTAGTTATTTATAATTGATTAAAATAAATTAATTACTTAATATAAATAGATGAGTAAATAAATAAACGACTAAAATAAATAAGTGAAAAAATGAATGGGTAAACAAACGAATGAAAAGAAGAATAAATTCATAAAAAATATATGAAACAAACAAAAACAATATATAAAAATTATGATTTTTTTATTAGTACTTATTAAACAACAAAAAACTAAAGATAGAACAAATAAAAGTAAAATGCAAGTACAGTAAATAATACATGAGAAAATGAATGATAATTACATGATCAAAGGAACGAAATAAATAAATAAACAACTGAATAAAAACTTAAACCTGTGATGTTCAGTTTCACTACCGTCACTGTAGGTGGTTACAGAAAAAAACTAATCAACACCTTCTGACCAATCAGAACTCGGCAGCGCCGTCGTGAGCGTTTATATAAACGTGGAATATTACAGAATATGGGCGGAGTCAGCATCAGACAGAAGTTAGAGATCAGTGTCTATCAGAAACGCTCAGAACTCCACAGTCTGTCATGGTGGATGCGGACTGACCCGGTTCGTTGATCCGCCCGAACGAGTGTCTGGGGCTGTGTTTGCACGTTTTGAAGCAGCTTTCGCAGAAATCAAAGTCGTCGCAGCCCCGGCACTTGAACCTCGGCCCGTTAATGGGGAACATCTGACACCCGTCGCACCTGAGGCGGACAAAAAACAAAAAAAATTTAAAGCGGCGTCACGTCAGCGTCCGAGGAGACACGGGACACGAGCGAGTGAGTACCTGACTCCGGGGTGAACGCTCGGAACCAGCTCCATCTCAGACAGCAGCCCTGTCCAGTGGGACTGCTGAGGGAAATCCACTATCACGTCTTTCCCATTGGCACTAAAGGCTACACACACACATGTCATACTTTTATACACACTAGAGCAGGTAACATTTTAAATATCCACAAAACAAGACCCTGAGCCTCACCCTTGACCGCACCCACGCTCCTGTGAGTCACGGAGCCCCACTTGTACTTGGGTGTGGTGACGGACTGCTTCACTCGCACCTTGTCCCCGATCTTAATGTGAGACGGAGACGTCTGCGGAGGAAACCCTAAAACCCGAGGAGCACAAGAAATCTCATCAGACTGTTCAGGATTTTATTTTCAGTTCTTCGTTTTCTGTAGAGCGTAGTGTTGATGTAGAACCCGGTACCGAGGAGCTCGGTGTGGATGTAGCGGACCCAGTAGGTTCCTCCTTTCTGCTGCCAGTCGCACTGCACGTTCAGGTCGTGTAACCCGTCTCGGTCGAGCTTGATCACCTTCCCCACGTCTCCCTCGTACACCTCCTCGTACGTCCTGCAACACTTCACCATCATCCCCACCTGCACGCACACACACACGCGGAGCTCAAGATACCAACACATCGTACGACATCCAATAGACGCTGGTTATCATCATATTCCAAACTACATTTCTCGCACTTCATCATCATCATCATCATCTTCATTATTATCATTTTACGCCGCATGTAAAATGTTTAATCACTAAACCGAAGTTAAACTTCACGCAGCAGATTCACAAATATTCACGCTGTAACAAGTCTCGGGGAACAGGACGAGTTAGGGTAGACAGGCTGTTGCTATAGAAACCGATCCTGGGTTAGAATATAGAAATGATAACAAGTGAGGACGCGCTGTTGACACAAAAGTTTTTACGCGTAAGAAGGAGCTGTAGCTAAAGAAACGATGATGTGTTAGAAAAAAACGTTGCTATGGAAACTACGCCGTATTTAGGACGAGCTGTTTCTAAGGGAAGGGCTGCCGTGTTCAATCAAGCTGCACTTAGAACTGAAGCTGGGCTACCAATAGAAACGAGGAGATGATGATGATGATGATGAAGACGAAGGCCCTCACCTGGATGTTCTCCCTCACGTACACGGCGTAGTCGTCGTTGCTCTGGAAATCCGATCTCTTCTTAAACGTCTGACTCTCGGTAACTACGACACCAGGAGGCTGGGGACACAGAGAGAGAGAGAGACGGGTCACATCAGAGCACGAGGAGGAGATGTGTACACACACGCACACACACACACGCACGCACCACAGAGAACGCTGCTTCAGGCTCCTCCAGTTCCTCCAGCACCTCCTCGTCCGAGTACTCGTCAGACACCGTGTCTGCATCGGACAGCTCTGTGACGTGGACGTCTGGGTGATCCAGCAGCCAGCCCACCAGCGACTCTACACCTGACACACACACACACACACGAAAACAAAAACAAAAACAAACCTGTTACAGAGTGGACGTCACATGACATCTTCACTACTGTTGCTATAGAAACCATAAGGCACGCCTCTCGGTGTAACCGAGCTGCTGTTAGAGGCGGTACCTGGGGTGCTGGAGGTCCCGCCCCCCGACCCCGACAGCGATTTGAGCGCGAACTCGATGTTCTTCCTCTGGAAGCCCATCTCCATGAGCTGCAGGACGATGGGAGCTGGCGGGACCGGGGAGCTCTTCTGCTTCTTCTGTTTGGGGGGGCGGACGTGCTGCACGGTCAGGGGCGTGGTCGCCTCGCTCGAGCTGCTCTCCTCAAACAGCGGGGACGACGGGTGGGTGGACTCCACCGCCAGGAACTGACACACGGCCAGAGCGGCCGCCTGCATGCACGCACGACACACACACGTTATATACACAAACACGTACACACACAGTGTATACACACACACAACGCCCTGACGCTGGACTCGACCACGAACCTCCAGCTCCTGGCGGTCGAAGACGGCTTTGATGGGCGAAGGCTGAGTGGCAGCCGAGAGGAGCTGCTGGAGCAGGAGGAGGGGGGGGAGGGGACCCTCAGGGGACAGATCACCCACGTCTGGAGAGGACACGACCTGCTCCTCTACACACACACACACACACACACACACACACACATTAACCACGATTCCCTGACAACCTGAACAAAACAAGGGATAAAAAAAAAATCCCTAACAAATGTTCTTCATAAAAGAAGAGAGAGAAGAAATAAAAGTGAAATAAAAGACACGAAAAGAAAGGAGAGACCAAAGTGTAAAAAGGACAAAAGAAAAAGAATGAGCTCAAGAGGGTGTGTGTGTGTGAGATGTGTGTGTGTGTGTGTGTGTGTGTAAGGTGTGTTACCGGCGGGGGCGGGGATGGACTCCACCACAGCGGCCTGAGACAGGATCTGTCGGAGTTTGTCCTGGTGCAGGAGCAGAGCTCGAGCTGCCTTCAGGATGTAGAGCCTCAGCTGCTGACAGCGTAGCAAGTGGACGTCCACCTGATCTGCTGAAGGACCAGGACCACCACCATCGTCATCATCATCATCACAATCATCATCATCACCAAAGGAGTCAAGAAAGAAAAGGTGTGTGTGTGCTGTTATGTGCATGAACAAGCGCGCATCTGTGTGTGTGTGTTCAGTCAGTACCTGCGAGTCCCTTGCTGAGGGATTTCTTCATGCGCTGTTTCTCCAGTTTGCTCCCTGCCAGGTTGACGAGTTGAGCCCAGACAGTGAGCATGGGGTCGGTGAAGGGCAGGTTCTGAACGCTGAACGCCAACACGGGCAACTGACCCCCGGCGGCAAGAAACATGACATCACACCGTTAACTTTCACCGGACACAACCATCACGCAGAGAAACCTCTAGAGTCGGGGTGATCATCTAATTAAACCCCCCCCCCCCCCCTTCACTGCCTCAAGTGTGTTTCTGACCCGAGCGCTGGCTTTGATTTACTTCATCACCATGGCAACGTCAGTCTCAGCTTCATGAGATTTATAACCGCGGACGCATGAGCACAGAGACGAAGAACTAGTGCTACACTACACACCAATATAATTAAATAAAATATACTTTCAACCCTTTTTAAATAATTTACATTTTGACTACAACATTAATATTTAAACATTTAGTTAAAAAAATATATTTTTTTAAAATCATACATACTTAATTTATATTTAAACATTTACGTAAACAGAAACCATTTGATGGTTCATCCTGAGATGGTGTTTTTGTATTTGTGAAATATTATTTTCATTTCATTTCAGGGAGAGGAACTAAAACCAAAACGTTTATAAAGGACGCTTGGCGTACGTACCGGTTTGAGCTGGCTGAGCAGACACACTCTGCACGTCCTCATCTCGTAAAACTGCACCGTGATGCGTCCCTTGGGCGTGATGCGCGTGACCGTGCCTTCTCCGTACTCCTCGTGGACCACCTGACCTCCTAAACGCAAGCGTCCGTCGATCCCGCCGATCACGGCCAGCACGGCCATCAGACTGCCCACCACCGGGGCGGCGACGTTGGGCAGATACTCCTCCAGCAGCGTCTGTCGGAGAACAACACCTCAGTCAGGGTAACCCGTTAGTTTGTTTATTTCTTTTTTTTTTTTTTTACAGTATTAGAGCAAAACCGTCAGGACGCCGTACCGCTTCGGACACCCGTCCCGCCATCACGTCCCCGATCCCGTTGAGCTGGGAGTTAACGTATTCGTTAATGAGGCCGTTCCATTGGTGGAGAGAGTGCAGCGTACGCAGGACGGCCACGATCTCCTCGGCCAGCGTGCTGCTGTGAGTGGCTGTCAAAGACACCTGGGGGCGGGACTTCCTCCTGCGCAGGGAACCCTCTGTGGACCGAGAGACGTGCGAGTGTGAAAGTTAAAGGAACTAAAACAGAGACAGCAGCTACTGTAAAATCATGTATACCTTTAAATTGGAAGAGTACCGTTTTAATCATTTTTAGCAAAAAATAAATAAAAATGGAATCGAGCTAACTGATGCTAACCGATGCTAGCTGTTTTCTTATCTCGTTAGCCACGTTAATGAACTTGAAGCGTTCTCTGTCCGTCCGTACAAAAGACAAAAGGTAAGACAAAAAGAGCATAAAGAAAGCCGGGCAGAAATAAGAAAGAGCAGAAAGACAGACAAAAAAGCGAAAAGGAAAGACAGAAGGGATGAAAGTTCTTCGTTCACCGTCACACAAACTGAAGGCGCGGGGAAAGGGGGCGGGGCTTACAGAAGGTAAGTCAGTCCGTATCACAGACTTTAAATGTATCATCAGCGTGTCCTCGGGCGTGTCCCGACAGAGGCGTGTAACCTGGAGAGAGGCGGTGAGGCGAACTCTACCTCTGAGCAGCGGCAGGTCTGAGGAGCAGGTACTCAGGAGGCTCCCCAGGAACCCGAAGAGCTTCTCCACCAGGAACTTCATATCCTGAGAGCGATCGGTTTTATCCCAGGACGGCAGCACAGCCTGGAGCAGACGCAGAGCCAGGATCTGTCGGGTCAACACAGGGCTCGGTTACTGCGGGTCAGACTGAGCGATACTGAACTGTGTGTGTGTGTGTGTGTGTGTGTGTGTGTGTGTGTGTGTGTGTGTGTGTGTGTGTAAACCTGTCTCTGCAGGGTGACTGCGGTGAACGACTGATGGCCCTCGACAATCCGTATGAGGAGGGTGATCCAGGCCGAGGAGCTCAGCGTGCTGCACATCTGGGGCATCAGCGCTATGCTGCGGATAAATCCCAGGGTGCACCAGCTCCTGTGCTGCTCGCGAGACACCTGCCTGTGGGACGGGCAACCTGATATACACACACAAACACACACACACACACACACACGATAAGAGAAGGAAGAGGGGAAAAAGAAAACAACATTGTTCCCATGTGTGTATTGTTTATATTAATAATTGCGGAGATGTTTATTAACCGGTCTGGTCGGTTGTCCCGCTCTCCACCAGCATGCGCAGGAGACCACACAGCGTCCTGGTGGCTTCAGCCTGCATCACCTCGGCGTGGATCCCGGACGCCAGCGCCAGCGTCTTCAGCAGGTTGACGGTGCTGCTCTGCATGATGGCGGTCGGGTGAGCGCTCTTCTCCATCACTTCACCTTCTGATCACAGACGGGTCACAGACACCGAATCACGCTTCTACCCTTCACTGATATTTACTACAACAGACGATGAGAGGGCGGAGCTTCCAACTACTCACCGATGTCATCCTCCGTGTCCGAGTCTTCAGCGGGAGGCTGCGCGGCGGGAGGCGGCTCGGCCAGCTTCAGGTCGTATTTGCCCTCTTTGCCCATCCTGTAAGAGTTGGTGCTGCCGGTGTCCCACTGCACGCGGATCCAGCCGTCCTCCCCGAGCTCGCCGATCACGCGGCCCAAACCTGGAGGAGGGCCGTCCTGCGGCACACCCGGATACACGCACACACACACACACATTTAGGTCGAGTAGATTTTACACAGCTTCGCTTTACTCGGCATCATCACCCACCTGATCGCCCCATTTCCAGTCCTGCCCCCTCATCACCCTGGTGCCGATCTTCATCATGGCGGCGAGCTCCGGGCCCGACGCGGGGACGGGAGCGGGCGCGGTCTCTTTCCTCGACTCCTCGAGCACCGTAGCCGAGCCTCCGTGAGATCCGGAAGTCAGCTCGTCCTCATTACTGTCCGAACTCGGACCTGGAGGTTTAACGATTCATTACATTAATACGTTACAACCCTGGTGAATTCTGAAGTTAAAATTTTAACAAGTTATGTTATTGTTTATCTAATAACTGCAAATTTACAAGAAAAAAAAAAAATTTAATCCTTAGCAAGTCGCCAAAAATCTATCTGACCAATCAGCACGATCGATTCAGCCAGCTCCGCCTACTGAGAGCTCAAGAAGGAAGAATTAGAAGCGAATCCTGAAACTAAAGCATTCTTCACAAAGTCGGGATCGTCTACCCGTAACCTCAACGGGTCCCCGCGTTAGGAACACGAGACGAGACGAGGCGAGACGAGCGTCAGACTGACCGATGAGACGCAGCACGCTCTGAGTGAGAGCCAGCGTTCCGGAGTTGAGCAGCAGACTGAGGCTGTTGGCTCCGTGTTTGAGAGTCAGCATGTGCAGCATGGCCAGGAGGAAGCGCGCCTGAGGAACCGTGCCCAGGCTGGGGCCCGCCGGGTTCTCGTTCGTGATGGTCTGCAGAGGAACCGGCTGAACTCCTGCACACAAGAACCATTGGATCTGTTCATGCTGAAGCTTCAGATACAGAACTAGAAGCCGATCTAATGGAAAATGTCTCTGAAACATTAACGATGAATATTATGATATCATAAACTTTTTCATGACTCAAAAGATTTAGAACACGGGAGTCCGGTAACACTTTAACACTTTATGATGTCATTAGCATAGGCAATGTTCAACCAGTCTAGTACTGAGCTTAGTCTTATCAAACAGCTTCATGAGACGTAGGATGATGATGATGATGATGATGAAGTACCCAGTTCTTTAAAGCGGACGCTGGCCTCCAGCAGGATGTTGCGGATGTTCTGGATGGCCCACGTGTACAGCTTGCCGAAGGTGACCTCCAGAAGCATGCGGTTGAACGGAGGAATGAGATCCACGTCCTTCAGACAGTCACTCAGAGGCTCGCTAGAGGAACAAGAGGAAAAACAAACCCCACAACAACAGGTTATTTGTTTTAAACCCATAATGCTGTGGAACGTCCATGATGCTAGCCTGACTCCTTACATAAATCAAGACAAGTTAATCTCCTTACAGTAAACTTCACATCCTTTATAAACTGGACAAGTCCCTGTGAATGATCTGTTGCTATAGTAACAATACTGTATGCATTCATACACTGCCGTATAGTCACCACCTTCTGACCAATCAGATTTCAGAACTCTCTTCATCAGCGAACTTAGACTAGCAACCTAGCTTAGACTTCTGCTAACGTTAGCAAATACTCGTCACGTTCCTCACGACATCCACCACCATCATCATGTAAAAAAAAAAAAAAAGAAAGAAAAAGAAAGATTAAATCAGTCCAATCAGGAGGTGATGTGAATATTCACCCTATGTTGGGTCCCTCGGGGACGACCCTCTGCCACCCGCTGAGCATGGCGTACTGCACAGACGGCAGCAGGAAGGTTTTGGACGCGAGCTTCAGCATGGTGTCGATCCCCTCCAGCCGCACCTCTGCCCTCTCCAGCTGTGCGGACACACACATTGGCACGTTTCTCTCGCATGTTACTCACATGTGAAACACAATCTGACTCGAGCGGGATCTCTGAACATGCAATTTAGGAAAAAAGTGCCCATGACGTAACCATGACAACAGTGACCTGATTAGCACATAGAGCAGTTAAATGCAAAACAGATGATCTAGCTGTAGAGACGTCCTGTAGATAAACGCTTTCGGGTGTCCTTTAATTATCTGCACATCAGATCCGATCACCAATTCACCAACTGTATCAAAACTAGGGCTGCACGATATTAGGAAAATATGCGATATTGTTGTTGAATAATGTGATAACGATATTTCTTGCGATATAACATTTCCCTAGAGAAATGCATTTATTATTATTATTATTGCCTTTTTTTAATATTTATTTATTTATTTATATGTAATGATCATACTAAAATAAACAGGTAGATATTTGTCTGACGTAATTAAATCTAATTCAGGTTAAAAGTAACTATATGTCAAGGAAGCTGCAAATATTTAGACTTCAAAACACTATGAATGACTTAAACCCTCAGCAGATATTCCGATTCTGGTTTGCTGTTACCACAGAACTGCCAACGCAATATGAATGACTTTCAAACATTACTTTTTATTTACATGTAACCATACACTCATCAGTAGTGTCTTAAA
>JAOTQY010000015.1:939261-949775 GCA_026413445.1 Dolichallabes microphthalmus
GCTCTCAAAATGTCAAACCATGCGCTCAGAATTGTGGCAGGAATATAACGCCATATGCAGCACGTGTGAAAAAGTCGTGCGAGTAATCTCCGTCAAGTGATCGGCGCTTTTGGGGTTTGTCGATCAAGCTATTTTTAGTCAAATATCGGCCGATCATGGTCGATGGCCGATCAATAGGAGCATCACTAGTTAACACTGGTCTGATTATAAGCACTGTGGGCGTGTCTGAACTGGATGATTGAACCAGTTGTAGAACTAGAAGTCGTAGAAGTGCAAACAATTCCTAGTGAACGTTGACGTGTCGGGAGTCGAGACCTGAAGATCGAGCGGATAATCTGCATCAAATGTACTGTAGGTCTTTCATAACGTTTTCCGAAAGCAGTGACTCATACGGTGCATTCGACTCCATCCTGTGGTTCTCGAAGTGGAATTCACGAATTTGCAAGTCAGATTGTTCGCAATCAAGTTCTGAGATCCGGTTTAGGATCGAGTATTCAGTTCCTCGCCTGTCTTCACGCCGAAGGGGGAAAACTTGATCCTTAGCCGGAACTCAGAACTGGTTGTTGTTGTTCTTGTGTTTTTTTTTGTTTTTTTTTCTGCCATCCAGTAAGTTGCTACCCCCCACCTTCTGGTCCTGATCTCCCTCATCTTCCTCTAAAATCCTATTTTATCAAATTCTGTCTTCTTTGTCATCTTTATTATTAAAAAACATCAACTTATCAACATTTCCAAATTCCTGTTGTTCCTCTCCTCCCTTCTCCTTTCACCATTTTTCCAGTCGACTGCACCTTAAGGGGAACTCCTCTAGTAAAATGGACTGAAATGGTCACTCCATCTCAAAGAGTACAAAAAAACAAAAAATACTCTCACATGTCAAACCCACCTGCTTAAAGATCTATTTCTGAGTTTGTTTGTGTGTTTTTGTTACTAATCTTGCGTAAACATCAGATACAAATCTCAAGTGTCATTTAACACCCACTAAAAAGTTATGCAAATTTTCCTCAACCACATCTCGAATAGGGTTTCGGTCTGGTTCATGTGGAACACATCACCTTTTAAAGGTACTTTGTGGCAAAGCTTTAAATAGAGCATGTAATATTTTAAGAATGTCACCCAGCGGTGGTTCTGACAGGTTCCCAGGTTTTGTTCTCAGTTACCTTGTGACAGATCTTTAGGACAAACAAGGCATGATGGCGGGTTCAGACAGAAAAGTTCTGTCTTCACTTCAGACCAGCATCAGCACTGACTGGTCTGATGCTCCGTATCAGATCAGATCGATCCAAACTTACGCCGCATTCAGACCAGATTAGTTTTACAAATTAGTGCTGAGTGATGTAATTATGTACAGTGTATACTGGGAGTTTAGTCATGCTTGGAAGAGCTTCCTCTTTTCTCTCATCTCTTGTTGAGATTGAACCTGATACCTTGTTTGAAAGGTAAACAAAAGGTAACCTTTAAACCTGTTCTGCTGTTGGTTTCCGTCTCTCGTCATGCAGGTCGACCCCAGAGACTTCATGCTATCCGGGTTGAAGGACACCACAGTGGGCCGCCTGCCAGGAAAACTGAACGGTCAGCAGTTCGTCATCCAAGAATGCGAAAACTGTAACATCTATGTGTTCGACCACTCGGCTGCAGTCACCATCGACGACTGCGTCAACTGCCGCATCGTGCTCGGCCCCGTCAAAACCAGCGTTTTCTTCCGGGACTGCAGAGATGTTAAGTGCGTCGTGGCGTGCCAACAGTTCCGCACCAGGGACTGCAAGAAAATGGACGTGTTCCTATGCTGTGCCACGCAGCCCATTGTGGAGTCCTCGACAGGCATGAAGTTCGGCTGCTTTCAGTACTATTACCCCGAGCTGGCCTTCCACTTCAAGGACGCGGGCCTGAGCATCTTCAACAACAACTGGAGCAATGTACACGACTTCACACCCGTTTCAGGAGAGAACAACTGGAGCCTGATGGCCGAAGGCGCCGCCGTGTTGGAGCACGTCCCGCTTCCTGATCCCGAGTCGGAGTTTAAGGGTGTCCGCGTATCTGCTGATAAGAATCGCAGCATCGTCCCCCTGACCAGAGGAGGGAGGAGGAAGGACAGCGAGGAGTCCTGCCTGTTCGTCTTCTTTGCTGGGGATTACACCACGGCGAACGCTCGGAAACTCATCGATGAGGTAAGGGATATAAATAATGAAGACAAGCTGTTCAAATCTCTCTTTTTAAATTTTTTTATTTCTTTTTTTTCTTGTAACCCAAACCAAAATCTGTCACATTTAAAGTTTCAGAAATTTCCTTCAGCACTCTTGTCAGCATGTTCCCAGCATAGCTCATTTGCATACACAGCGACGCCCACAAAACACCACAAATGGTCAAGAGCACTGGCAGCTTGGAGCACGAAACGAGAGATCAGGGTAAAGACTGAAAAATATTAGTGGTCGTTTTTTTTAACTCACTTATCTGCCAAAACAAGTGTCTAATAATATTTAATGTTAACGCTACTACCAATACTAAAATCCCTACTACTACGACTAATAATAATAATAATAATAAGCATATTTGAGGTGTCTGTTTACGAGACTGACCATTTTTCCCCCTTTTTTAACCTAAAACAATTAAAATTAATTGTTTTAAACTGTTTTATAAACAGTATTATGTCTATAAGTTAAAAAATATATATATTTAAATGTCTGGATGCTGAGTCTAATCTCCGACCTAGCATGAAGGACCTAGTGTTTCTGAACGAGGGCTCTTCCGTAAGCCGCTCTGGATAATGGCGTCCGCTAAAAGGCATAAACCTGATAATAATACACAACCTAATGTCAGGGGTTTATTCCTGATCTAAAGGGTCCGTTACCCAGATTTGATTTGAAGTTAATGGAGGTTCATGTTTTGTCAGAATACTTTTACAAGCCTGTTTCATCTTTTTAAAATATCTTGTGTAATATATGATCATGTATACAAATGAGTATGAAAAAAGTCTGTGTAAAGAAGAGTGACTAATAACAGTGGCTGAAATGAAAATAGAAATGTCATTTTGTTTCCCTTCATCCCTTGAAATTTATTAAAATGAGTAAGTAATTTTTATTTGATTAAAAAAAAAACTTAAAAGCTCTAAATAAAATTAACAAGCATGATAAATAGATTTAAAGTGTTATAATAAGCAAAGTTTATTCAGGCTAAATAATTTGCTTAATAAGTAGAGTTAATAATTTAGTAGGAGTGAAAGCCCTCAGATTCTCAGCCTCTTACAGGACCATCATTTACTTTTAAACTTATTTTGGTCCTCATTTAGACCGTCCTCCTCATTCTCAGCCATCCCTTGACCATTCTAAACCTAAACATTTAAACGTGTCTTTACACGATCATCACATACTTCGCCGTCCCCTGTGGAAGGTCTCTAACTTCACGTTACCCCGTCTTGCAAATGGCCTTGAAGCTATTAAAAACCTTTTTTAAAAGGTCATCTTATTTTGAAATGTTTAACCACACTGGGTTTTCTTATTTACCACACCCAGTGTGTGTGTGTGAGAGAGAGAGGGGGGGATTGCCTTTTCAGTTTTTTTTTTTTAAATAGACAAGCGCATCATTTAGCCCACTGTTTATGATCATGTGAATAAAAAAAGTTAGTGCAGTTTATTGGAAATAGAAGCCATCTTTATACCTTTATAGTGTACACTTTTTAATTGTAAAGATATTTTATGTCTGACATGATGTTTTTCAAAGTAAAGGTCTTTACACACAATACATAAAAAGCCCGGATAAAATGGGAGGGTTGCGTCAGGAAGGGCATCCGGCATAAAAACCTGTGCCAAGTTGTAGTGCGGACTGGATATTCCGCTGTGGCGACCCCTTGCCGGGAGCAGCCGAAAGACCAACAACAACACTGGTTAAACGCCAGCCGAGGCAGGTGGCAGTGATCGTATGGTGTGATCAGGTACACCGGAGCAATGCTGTATAAATTTTAAAATGGAAATAAAAGAATTGTAAAAATAAACACAATAAGATACCCGGAGCCAATGGAGGCCGATTAACAAAGATGTGATATGTTCTCACGTTTCTGATTGCATAATAGCATCGAGAAAAAAAGTTACAGTAATTAATTAGAGACTTGCGATTTTATGCAGATGAAAAAAGGCTGATCGAGAGATACTGTTAATCTACGTATCGAAAGACAGGGTGTTGCCTAAAATTACTCCAAGGCTTTTAGCTTGGGTGTAACCGGGCAGGACCAGAGTGAGTAATAACCCATTTTAGACCCCGCTGATTTGGATCGTACAGGCAGCATCTCCGACTTATTAGCATTTAATTTGAGAGAGTTATTCGACATGATGTCCTGGAGACCGGCAGTTACAGTCGCTGGAAATATCTGAGGGATTAACACTGGTGTAAAGCTGAGTATCGTCAACATAGCAGTGGAAATGGACATCATAATGTTGGAAAATATTTCCTAAGGGAGAAAGATAGGGAATAAGCAGGAGTGGTCCCACTACAGAGCCCTGAGGCACTCATCTAGTGGTAGCAGAGATCTTAGACTGATAACCACATATCTGAACAGATTTGAAGGCATTTTCTCAACCCCATAGTCTGATTCATTTTGATATATCCGAAATATCAATAATATTAGACCTGGGTCATAGTTCAACTTCCTTGTTCTTCTTCTCTTTGTGATTTGTGCTTGTGCAGGGGGGTTGGGGGCCGCATCATCGTATCACCCCTTTATACCAGCTGATACGCAACGGATAAAAACGCTGCTAAGCCTCATGAGTGTCCGTGAGCACTTAAAAGAACTTGTCTTTGTGTTTGTTAACAGGAAGCTTTCATCAAAAGGGGAAACGTACAGCAACGATTTCAGGGTGTAAATGTACAGTAACCGATTTAACTCCTGCTGAGAAAAGCAGCACTTACTTACTCATATGTAGAGTTCTTACTGTAGTGCATTACAAGGGCAACGTAGTGCAACATATTATATTTCATGTTTCATTTTTATGAAGGTTTTTTATTGCTTATATTTGGCTAAAGGTTTGCAGACACTGGATCATGACGCTTATGTGTTGCTGATGTTGAATGTTCCAGTTTGGGGAAACTGGAGGTGTGTGATGGTCAGGGGTGCACAAATTTTTGATCCCGACAGTGAGAGGAGAGGCTGGTGAGGGAACATTTTATGTGTTTATTGCTGGTATAACAGAAGTGGAAACAGGAACTGACTTGTTTCATGAAACATCAAGTGTAAATATAATAGCGCGAAAACTGCAGAATTATAAAAGGAAACACCTCAAACACCTCAAAGTAATCAACTTCCTGATGTGACGCCGCTTCATCACTCAACACAGAGTGTTTTATTATATACATCCTTATTTTAGTCTTACTTACGGTGTGATGTCATTTCTTCAGCAGAATGAAACTCCGTCTTCAATTCTAACATCAAATTTAGAAGTGACAGAGTTCACAAATAGTTGCCATAGTAACCGAGACTGCAAACCTAGGAAGAGTTGCTGCAGTAACATAAAAAACACACCCTTTTTTAGGAATAGTTGCCGTGAAAACTAATCAGTTTCAAAAATAGTTGCCGTAGTAACCGAGACTGCAAACCCAGTTTCAGGAAGAGTTGCTGCAGTAATATAAAAAAAACACACCCTGTTTTAGGAATAGTTGCCACGATAACTAACCAGTTTAAGAAATAGTTGCCGTAGTAACCAAGAGCAAATCCAGATATAGGAATAATTGACATGGTAACCAAAAACACTGACCCAGTTTTAGGATCAGCTGAACACAAACCCAGGTATGGGAATAGTTGCTGTGGAAACTGAGAACAAACCCTTTTTTTTTAGGAGTAGTTGGCATAGTAACCAAGCATAAACCCAGTTTTAGGTTAGGTTACCACTGTAACAGGAAACAAACCCCTGTCTTAGGAACCGTCAGTGTAGTAACCAAGAACAAAGCCAGTTACAGGAAGAGTTTCCATAGTAACGCGAGAACAGACCCAGGTTCACCAACAGTTGCCCTAGTAACCGTGAACAACCTCAGTTATAGGTATAGTTGCCATGGTGACCGAGAACAACCCCAATTTCAGCAACAGTTGCCGTAGTAACAGAACACAAACCCCGTTATAGAAATAATTTTTTGTTAACTGAGAAAACAAATCCTGTTTTTGTAACGGTTGCCATAGTAACGGAGCAAACCTGGTCTTAGGAACCCTCACTGTACAGTAGTAACCAAGAAAAAACCTAGTTTTAGGAACCGTTGCTATAATAACCAAGAATGAGCCCAGTATCGGACACTACTCCAGTCAGATATGAAGAAGGTTGCAGAGCTTCACACTTTTTTGTCGTGTTTGTCTCCGTGCAGGCGACCGCCAAGGGCTTCGTCCTGATCCAGACCAAAGAGGTGTCCATGCGACCCGAAGACGTGAGCAGAGTTTTCCAGAACAGCGCAGAGGAGCTCACCGAGTGGACGACTAAAGGTCAGAGACGCATTGAAACCACAGTCATTTCTCACGTAACCATGGATGTGTGGGTATTTTTATGCTTTGGTGTAGCATTACCCCTCTTTTAAGCAGTTTAGAGACAGGAAGTTGAGGCTCCATCATAGAGTTACGTTTGAGTCACTGACATTCAGGACCTGAAAAACAAAAACAATGGGTGGGTCGGGGTTAAATATGTCATGGCGGCAGCACAGCGTGGGCGAGTTCTCGAGTCTGATTGCTCAGGAGACATTTTATAGAACGGCACGGCTCGGACATTTTTTTCAGCTATAGCGTGGACGACAACGTTTAGCTGAAATGTACTTGCAAGACATCGTGGAAAGTTTCAGATACGAGTTGTGGGGTTTCATCCTCACGCGTGGTCACATCTGGAGTCTTAGCGCCTCTGTTAAACTGTGAGGTTCATATACATACGTGATGATTACTAACCCAAATGATAAACTTTTTTTTTTTAAACATCCTTAGCTTATGTGTGTATTGCAGCCGGTGGATTATGAAGTGCGTGATAGTGTGTGAAGAGTGTTAAATTTATACATGCACTAGATGATGAGTAAAACATGAGGATTATTTTCTACAGAAGTAGTATCTGAGTGTTTCCTGTCCTGGTTTAATGGTTAGTGTGTGTGTGTGTGTGTGTGTGTGTGCGCGCCTGTGTGCGTAGGTCCTGTTGTGGCTCTGGAGCTGAACGGAGATGGTGTGGTGGAAGGCTGCAGAATCATCGCTAACGAGGTGTTCAAAGGAACAAAGGTAATTTGCCCTAAGGTCCAAAAGTTATTGTGTTGAGGCTCATATCAGTTGAAACGTTGCCAAGCGGTTCACTGGGTCACGTAATGAATGCCGTCTCCTCATTATCACAGAAGGAGTCTCCAGTGTCTGTGATTAACGTCTCGAGCACAGACGGATTTAACATTTCACTCGGTAACCTGACGAGCTGTTTCAGTAGATGATGTGCTATAATCATGATTGACATGTTGCTGATGTATAAGAAGAATAAACCACTTCAGAGAGTGCAGTGGTTTAAAATAATAAACTTTATGTAAAGATATACGACTCCTAAATTGAACAGCTTGCATTATTTTTCTAATTTGGTAAATTCCTACGCATTTGATTTCATGTCAGGAAACCCACTGGCACCGGGGGGGAGTGGTCCGAATCGCACACTCATGACATCATAAGCGATAATTGGTTCAAATGAATGTTGACACTTGCAGGAATTTCACTTTTATTTTTATAGTCTTTTTTTTTATTATTATTATTCACAGGTGTTTGTTTCTGAGAACAAAAATTCAGCCTCGCAGGACGTCGAGAACTTTTTCAACTTTGCCGACATGCAGTTGGGGCTGTGACCGGATCAAGAGCAAACTTTGATTTTAACGTTACAAATAAACAATGAACTAGAGTTGTGAAAGCGATAAAGCAGGAACTGAGCCCAATCGCACACCTGTGACGTTTTAAAGGGTGGTTTAAACCTGCGGTTCTCAACAGTGGACTCTGGGGGGCCTCTAGTGGTCAGGAGGTCACAGTGGTGGAAATGACATCATCGTTAACTAAGTGAGGTATGGGGGTGTGGCCAAAAGTTTAAACCATTAGGCATTTTTCCTTACATAAATCTGTTTATTTTTATTTATGTTTTAGAACTAAAATGGTTTCAAAACTAACAATAGAAGATAAACAGAATTGGACTAAACGCCACTTGTTTTTTCTCTTTGTGCTGATCTGAAGTCAGTATTCTGTCAGAACATTTGGGCTTCAACATGCTTGTCAACACAAATACCGCAACGCCAGAAACTATGAATTGGCTGAAACGTATCATTTTAAACACATTTTTCTGCGCATGGATCCAGAATTTTGGGAGACCTTTGTATACTGTACGTTAACAGTTTCTCATACTGTACATAAGCAGGGTAAAAAGTCTAGAGTGAAATGCAAACCTCAGTCTGAATCAAAATGAAAATATATATATATTTTTTATGCATTTGGTTTCATTTCACACTGCATGTCTTGAAACGAGTCACTAACCAGTAAAACTTCCTCGTACGAGGAATACTTTGTGATTAATACAGCGGTACAAGAAGTGAAACGAAACTTTAGAGAGTACGAAGAGAATCACAGAAAATAACCCGAGCACGATGAACACCGATCCTCAGGCACTCAGGAAAGGAGGTTAATAACTAGTTTAAAACATTCGATGTGCTCAATGTAGAAGTGATTCGCTTGAAGGTCAGTTGAGAATATTCACTTTCGGTCTGTCAGTTCACTCACAGATTATTCAATTCACTCAGAATTTACATTTAGTTCTCCCAGAAGAGGACAAAGTCCACCTCACTCAGACAATACTTGGATCCAAGCGTGATTTATTTTATTTATATTTTTTTCAAAAAGGCTCCCTGGCATAAAAGAAAGAGGGAAAAAAAAAACTAGACAGAACAAAAAAAAACACTTTGACAACCCTTGGTTTAAACCCCTGATTATTTTATTATTTTTTAAATTTAACATACTGCTGCTAAAATTGTTAAAAGATGTTTTTTTTTTCAGGTTTTATGTTTTCATGCTGTATTTTCATAAACGGTTAAGATTATAATTATTCTGGTGGCAGTGAGAAATCTTTGAAGTCACTGCTTCGTAAGTCATGCTGAAAATAAGTTAAAGCGTGTAGATATTTATTTATCGTACCTGATGATAATCGTCTCATTTTCTCTTTTCTTCTGTACTGAAATGCTGTATATCTTTTACCGCTGTTTAATCATAGTTTGGACACTTTATTCTCCGTTTTTGTTTTGATTGTTAAAGGACAAATCACCCAAGTTATTTATAGAAATGATCATCTGAAGCCGATGTTTTTGCCAATCGATTGTACCTGAATGTACTGCGCAGGAAATCTGGCTGATTTACATTCCCTGTTTTTATACATACAAAAATAGATTTCTGTGAACAACCTCGTTTTTTTTTTTTTTTTTTTTTTTTTTTTAAGTAGTATTTTAACATACTTTTGTAAATTGACTGGTTCTTGTTTATATGATGAAGTTTTGTAGAAATGAATGTATACTGTGATTTATCAATATAGAGTTTTATTACTGTGTGACTCGCCTTATTTATGATTATCATTTAATGTCTGCAAAAACATCAAACAAAAAAAAATAGTACATAAAGCTACCTTAAGCTGATGATTTGCTTGAACACCGCACAGACACAAGCCTACTGTACACACACACACACAGTGTTTCCTGATTTGCATTGAATTAAAATTACAATGCAGCTAAACTGAGACATTTGCCTAGATGTATTTAATACAAGTGTAAAGGTTTGCAGTTTGTTTGCACACTTGTTATTTGCACACTTGTTATAAAACATATAACTTGTTTTTTGGTCAGGAGTTGTGATGAATAGTGAAGTAAGAATGCGATTCTCTTTAAAAAAAAAAAAAAAGCAAAAACTAAATAAGCCGTATTGCGCATATGTTAAACGGGAGATACATTTTTTTAAATTCTGGGTTCGGTGTGCGAGTGTGAACGGGGAGTGTGGTAGTTGACGCATGATTGGCGCATGTGTGAACAAAGTTTTATCAATAAAAATACAGGGTTTTGTGTGTGAACGGGGAGTTTGTTCAGTAAAAATGCTGGGTTTTGTATGTTTGTGTGTGTGAACAGTGAGTTTTATTCATAAAAAATACTGGGTTTTCTGTGTGAACAGGGAGTTTTTTTTCAGTAAAATATTTAACCGTTTTATTTTACTTGGGTTTTGTGTGTGAACAGAATTTTCAAACATTGCATTTTTGCGTGTATGTGAATTTCGAGTTTTATTAATAAGAATACCAGGGTTTGTGTGTGAACGGGTTGCCACCCGTCCTTTGAGAATGAAATTGCGTGTCCCGTTTTGAATTAATACGGGACGGGTCTTGTCCCGTATATTTTTTTTATCTTTTTTTTTTTTTTTTTAAAGCAGCGTCTCATGCAAATCATCCCACACCTCCTTTCCTACTTTTGATTGGGTAATACTTGATGTCATCGTTAGTTTGATTGGTCTTTTTAACTGTCCAGTGAGG
>JAOTQY010000015.1:1015508-1026430 GCA_026413445.1 Dolichallabes microphthalmus
TGGGGTCTTTCCTAAAATTACTGGTCCCATTAACAAAGGCGCCTGTCGAGTCAGAAATCGAGGGAAACTCAAGACACCCGGCAGAACATTATGTTATTTAGCTGGTCATATTCCAGCCACAGAAATTCTTTTGTCCATGAAACCAAAATGCTGCACTTTCTTTTTGCCTCATAGTCTGATTTGTCATGACTTTTCTGCTTTGTGAGAGGATTTTTTTTTTGGCTGTCCCTTCTTCACCCTGACCCGTCTGAACTAAAATACCTGCGTAATGTTTACTCACACAACCACATAACGGTCAGCGATTTTTTTAAAGTTTCTGCGCAACCAGCCTCCATCACATGTTTAATCTTGCTGCGGAAGATTTCACTTGTCACGTTTGAATAGTAAGATAATGAGTGATAAGACAATGTCAGAGGAATTGGTGCGCAATTAATCTGTCACTGACCAGATTAGAACTGAAGATCTTTGCCCGAACCCGACGGTTTCGGTCGGGTTCGGGCTTAATTAATATAATTTTACACGGGCTCGCGCGGTAAGTGAGCGGTCATGTGATGCGTTTTGATTAGTGTGAGAGAAATGCGAAAATGGATGAGGAGGTTTTTTATTTTTTGTTCCAAGTTGCCTGTAGCTTATACGTTATAGTTAGGGATGTGCACGGTTACTCGATCAATCGATTACTCGAACGCATCAGCGATGATCGAAACAGCCGACCGATTAAAAATTAGAAAATGTGGTAAACAAAGTCAGAAATACCGGAGCGCAGAGCGAAAATGGCCGCTGCAGCGCCGTGTAGATCGAGTGCCCCCTTCTCGAAACTCCGCCTCCGCCTGAACCGGGAGGGACAGAACTGACCCCTCAACTTTGTGGACAAATTATCAAAAGGAAAATAATTAACGGAGATCGTTTTAAACACAAAGTTACATGGTGAAAACAAACAAACAAAAAAAAAAAACAAAACAGAGCTATGTTTAACATTTCCGTCACACACCGTAAGGTGGAGGTACAGGGCGTGTGTTTAATCAGGTGGGGAGTGATGGATATTTTAGAGTGTTTTGTTTTTTTTTGACCAGGCAGTGCATTTGTTATTTATGAATTTAAAACATTAATTGAAAGCAAGGACGAGACGTCAGCTCATATATGGAGCGAGACGATCGGTCGTGACGAGGTCAGACAAATACCCATGTGAGGTAATGGAAGGTAGTGGGGCTTTCAAGGTTGTCACAGTAAGTTTGTTTCGATTTCAAAACAGTTTCAATAGACGTGTAACGTCAGCTTGGCAGGTCTGCAGCGTCTCCACAGGACTCGGATCAATCAATCATCGATGATATAATAAAATGTGAAAGGAGGCCATTTTGTTACACCACATAAACCCAAACCTTTCGGACGACTGCGAGCGAGAGCGTCTTTTTTTGTTGCGTCCGCCAGACGAGGACCTGGAGCGGCTTCTCTTCTGGCCTCGGTCTGGAGACGGCGAGGACGAGCGAGACCTCTTCCTCGAGGAGGCGGAGCCTTTCCCGGAACGGGAGCTGGATCTTTTAAAGAGGATAAGCAGGTGTTTAACCATCAGTGACACAAACACGACAAAGCTTTAACAACAGCACCACCAAAAAACAATAATAACAACAACAACAACAACAGAACGGACATGCTTCCTCCTGCATCTGGATAACATGTATAAATAAAAAAATATATAAAGTCCTTATTGCTCGACTGCAGAAGCGCAGCAACTAAATAAAGATTCCTATCATATCCTTCACAATACAAAGTGCTGCCTGTGCTCGAGTCCGAAGTGGTTGTGGTTAACCACTGAGCTCGCATACACTCTCTCCCATGGAGAGCGCATGTCACCTCATTCACCTTGAGCGAGACCTCGAGCGCGATCGGGACCCGGACGAGCTCCTGGACCGGGATCTGCAACACAGAGCAACACGTTTCCAATTTCCCCCCAAACAAAGTGGGAACAGAAAGAAAAAGAAACAAACAAGACTAATATTAACAACAACGTCATGAATTAAACGATGCTTTACTACTGCAATTTAAACAGATCCAGTTATTACAGCAGTGTGACGGTAAAGTAACATCACCATCATCATATTAAATCAACGTTAATGTGAACACCCCTCACACACACACACACAGCGCAACACAGGGCTTGGAATCTGTTTCTTGTTGAAAGTTAATGAACTTTCCTAATTGTTAGAACCATTTTCCCTTAATTAAAAATTTGTTGCCAACTCTGATCACCACTGTAGTCAATAAAGTCGAAGAACTGTTGCACAGCTGATATACGGAGTCAGACAAAATAAATGTATACACACTTCAAGAAAAGAAAAACAGTATGACGTACATTACATTAATATGACATACACTGATATACAGTACAATATTATTAATAACATAATAGATTTATAAATAATACTAAATTTTCTGCTATATATGTTATTAATAATATCATGTACATCGATACAGACCATACTAATGTAATATACACCATACGGTTTCCCTTTTCCTGACGTGAGTATACACTTTTTTTGGTCGACTCTGTAGACATTTCTCTCTCAGCAGGCTGTTATAAAATGTTTTACTTACAAATGTTAAAAAAAAAAAAAAAAAAAAAAAAAAAATTCGCTACATATTAATGATAGTAGTGATGCCATAATACGTCATAAACTACAAGATAAAAACTAATGTGTTAATTGATTTGCGGAAGGAATACTAAATAAAAAAATAAAAAAAAGAATAAACCGGTTTGTGTTCTCATTAAAATTTATCATTTAACTTCATTACACAACTATATATACATATATGAAATAAAGTTATGTACGTGACCAAAAAGCACGACTGAACGTTCCACTAAACGCGAGTCGAAGGTGCATCATGAAGTTTCCATGACGACCCCTTTTCCGAAACCCCTGAGACCGGCGAGCTCGCCTTTGCGTTCTGGTATTTTGCGCCGTGTTTCAGATCAGACAGGAGGAAGTGCTTCGGGCTTCCACGTCACAGATCAACACACAAACAGTCAAATCATCAGCAAACAGGTTTGAATGAAGATATTAAGCAGATACTGACATTTTGTCTGGCGTTACCCTTGACCTGTACCCTTTTACCTGGACCTGGACCGAGAGCTCGAGCTGGACGAGCGAGAGGACGAGCGAGAGGAACCCGAGACGCTGCCTTTCTTCTCCGACGGCTTCAACTCGTCGCTCGCATCCAGATCGTATTTGGACAAATCGCCGTCGTCGTCATCATCATCATTGTCGTCGTCGCCGCCGCCGCCGTCGTCATCATCATCATCATCCTGAAGAAGTGTTGCGCAAAATCGTTACTCACGCACAACGTTTATATTAACACTAACATGACCATGTGATTAAAACCAAACCCTCACGTCAAGCTTGTATTTTGAAAGATCGCCGTCTTCGTCGTCATCATCTTCATCATCCTCGTCTTCCACTGCCTCCTCCTCCTTTTTCTTGCTTTTGTCCTCGTCTTTTTCAGACTCTCCCTTTTTCTCGCTGTCCTTCTTGTTTTTTCCTCTAAACTTCTTTTTTATCCGGCCAAACTAACGACAAAACACAATCATTAACTTATTTTATTCTTTTTACTATAACAGGTCATAAATGCAGAAATAATGATCCTGTGAAATAAACTTCGAGCTACATTTATTTATGCATAATATGTTAATGAATAACATATAAACGATGCTTGAAGGAAAAAAAAAAAAAGGATAACAATAAGATTGTGATTATAATAGTCTACCTCATCATATTCTCCATCCGACTCTTCTCTCTCGTTATAAACCAAATTCTCTCTCTCGTTAAAACCTCCGCCATATCCTTAAATGAAAAAACGTATATTATTATTATAATTATTATAATAAAATCTGGGTACATATAATAATAATCTGGGTGTATGAGGGAGGCGTACCTGTTCGTTCCTCCAGTTTGGCGTATTTGGGGGTGTTGCACATGTTGCACTCTGACCTCCTGGCCCAGTTCACGTTCCCACATCTACATCGTTAATACAAAAAACTAATTATCAGTAATGTTTCACACCGTAACACTCATCACTCCAGTGTGTCAGATTACATCAGGCTGTAACTCAGGAAACTTTTATCTGCACTGGGAAAAAACTGCCAGACATCCTGTTAATGTAAAACAGTTTTATACACACAATGTGTAAGTGGAAGTGCAACTGTGTGGATATAAGTGTGTACGAATGTGTGTAATCAGTTTAAGTAGGAATAAGCGTGTAAGGAGGAGTTGCTGTGCAAGAGTGCGTGTCTAGACTAAGTGTGCAAGTGAAAGTGTACAAGTGTGTGTGACAAAGTAAGTGTGTAAGTCGATGTACTATTAGGAACAGTTGTGCAGGAGTGTGTGTGTGCAAGTGGACGCAAGACTAATTGTGTAAAAGTGTACATTTATCTGTAAGGTCGTAGGAGTAATTAAGAACATTTGTGCAAGTGTGTGTGTGTGTGAAGGCTGACGTTTTGCATTGCCAGTCGTTGGCGCTGAAGAGTCCCCTGCTCTTCTCAGCCAGAGTCTTCCCGATCTCGGTTCCTCCTGCCTTCATCAGTTTCGCTTCTGTCGTCTTCTCTGTTCAAACAAACAAAAGATATTTATATATATATATCCATTATCTCACAAGTACACACTGCAGGTGTGTGTGTGTGTGTTCAACAATGCACTGTTTATACGATGTATGCCTCACAGCAAGGGTGTGTATCACCACTAACCTCGTCCACACCTATTACAGCTTGTTCTTCTGGCAAAGTTCACATTTCCGCATCTTAGTAAAGAAGAACAAAAAAAAAAAACATCAGAGACACAGGTTACACACACACTGCTGCTTTAACTTATAAAATACAACTAATCCATTGAATCGAATCTACAATCATGGTTTAGATGCTTTAAGTAAAGAGGACAAATTGTTATCGTGCATTACGAGGTGGTACGAAAGCGGTAAAAGATTTTCCTTCAGACCCGGTTGATTCGCCCCATACACCCAAGTTTCGTCACCGGTAAAGGACGGGTCATCCACGTCGCGCGGACGGAACTCTTGGCAGACTTCGACGTGATGTTCCTTCTGTTCATAGGGACAGAACTTGGCAGTAACACGCTGCATGTTCAGATCACACGAGAGCATTGCCTGGATGGTTCCACGTGACACACCGACAAGTGCAGCGATGTTGCAGATTGGATTGTTCCCAGACGATGCACAAGATTCTGAACGGTTTCAACATTTTCGGGTGTTGAGCTTGAAGCTCTTCCTGATCTCTTGCCGTCTTCCAGTGATGTTCTTCGACTCTTGAAGCGAAACACCTCAAACGACTCATTGCAGCATCGCCATAAACTCGCAGAACCACGTCAAATGTCTCTGTGGCAGATTTGTCCAGTTTCACACTCGCTCTTTGTTCCAACTCTCTGTCCATGATGAAATAGCAGACGTGGTAACGGATGTGGTCAGAACAGTCCCGATGTACACAGGCAGACGATGTCTTTTGGCACGCTGACTTATGAAGGTCTGCGCTCCCTGTGACCGTGTGTGTGCAGCCCTCGTGCTTCAAAAACAGTCTAGAAACTTTTTGACACCACCTCATATTAGCCCCGAGATCTCGTGTCTGAATCAGAGAATCGACTCAATGTTCATATGAATCATGTGTGAATAGAAACGACTCACTAAAGAGAATCATTTTGCATGCTAGCACTCAGGACACAACATATGGCCCTATTTATTAATAAAGGTCACTTTGTCCGGAACAAATGTTCATAAGAGTTTAGGTTAAGCGCTTATTAAATATTTAACGATTTAGTTTAATTATATTTAAGCTTAATGTTTAATAAAAGGTGATGTTAGCTTGTGAGAATTAGCTAGCATACAAAATATCACAACAGAAATAAGCTAGCAATACTGCTACTTAGATAAATATAAATAAAAAAAGACAGGAATATACAAAGTATACGACTAAGCACGCTTATAGATCAGTTAAACAATTATTTAAGGTAAATACAGGCCAAGTCAGACATGACGTCACCTGGGTTAGCTAGGTAGCTTTGCTAACATTTCTAACGATCCGCTTTAAATGCATATAAATGACGAGTTGAATCACAGAACTGCACCAGAGCTCATCTATACACTTTACTCACTTTTTATCTGGACAAATCCAGTCTCCGTCGCTCACACGGAAACTCTTCCCCGACATTTGTGTGTGCGTGCGTGTGTGTGTGTGTGTGTCTCCAAAGTGGCCGCTCGCGCGGGGTCTCACAGGCAAGGACGACCGCGCCTGTTTGTTAATATTTCCCCTGATATACCTTCTTAATTTGTGACCTTCACATACACGATATTTTCAATAAAACATCACTGGATTTGTGTTTGTGTATGTCGACGACTAAAACACTTTTCTAACAGCTTTTATATCGCGTGATTTCAACTTCAACGTATTACAGCCGTTTATTTTTAGACAGGCGCCTGGATTGGACACCTCACCTAACATAGGCGATGAACAAGCCGTAAGAAGGACCCTTCCTTTCTTTTGTAAATGGGCGTGGTTATAACGTGTTGGGGGTGTGGTTCTGAAAGGCACCATAGACATGCGCACAGTGATTCAGATCCGAATAAAGTCGATTCCTTCCTCGACTCTTTGATTTATATTTACTGTTTATGCATTCATACAAACATTCTAACTAGTAATTCTTCCTATTTTCAGTAATGAATGGATAATACTGGTTTATTTTTTAAAGTACGTTTTTATTAAGAAAATAAAGTCAAAAACTCTTCTCATCTTTCATGCTAACGAAAAACTCAGATGTTAAAAAGAGTTTTCCAAGTAATTCCAAGTATTATTATTAAATTTTACCACAAGAGAAACAATATTGCCTATAAAAAAGGGAATAAAGAAAGAAATTAATCAAACGTTTCATATATGATTCGAAAGATTCAAATGTGATAATCTGCTCAAAAGAGTCGACTCAAAGAACCGATTCAGATGTGAACGATACCTAATGAGATTGGTAAAGAATTTAGAAGGCACAATATCACCTTCTAGGGACATAATTATATTGAATTGATGCATCATGAATTAATTAAGATTATAGGAATAATTGTTCCTGTGGTGTAGTGTGATTAGCACTGTTGCCTCGCACCTTCAGGGTCCGGGTTCGATTCCCACCTCAGGGTCTGTGTACATGGAGTTTGCATGTTCTCGCTGTGCTTGGTGGGTTTCCTCTGGGTACTCCGGGTTTTTTTCTCCCAACAGTCAAAAAACATGCAGATTAGGCTTATTGGTGTTTTAAAATTGCCCATGGTGTGTGTGTGTGTGTGTGTGTGTGTCTCTGTGCCCTGTGATGAGTTGCCAAAATGTCCAGGGTGTACGCCAGCTCGTGTCCAAAGTCTCCTGGGATAGGCCCCCCCCCCAACCCCTCACGACCCTGCATACAGGATAAAGTGGTATAGACGATGGATGAATTAAGCTAAATTATAGTAATCAATTCATTTATAAAGTGAGGTTTCAAGTAAAATATGAATATAACACTAGGTAATTGTAGAATTATTAACCTGTCATTACTCTTGAATAGAATAATCCATGATAATTCATTATTAACATTAATAAACAGTACATGAATTTTCAATTATATGCTACATTAGATTGTTTGATATTTTTAAAACTGATATTTATTTAAATAGATAGATAGATAGATAGATAGATAGATAGATAGATAGATAGATAGATAGATAGTACTTTATTAGTCCCAAGGTGAATTCAAATTCAAATTTTGTATGTGACAAATAAAATTTGAATTCGAATTTGAAATTGTAGAAGTTTCTTACTTCTCTGAAAAGCCTCTCTATGGACCTTCTGTTACTTTTATCGTTTTCTTTTCCTTCTTTATCCTCTTGCAATCTTTCTTGTGCTTTCATTTGGACTTCAGGAGATCTGTTTCCGCTTAAGCAGATGTTTAGGACATTTTGGAGAAATCTGATGACACAAAGATCATCCTTTATGCTTTATACTCATTTCGTTAAGGTTCTTTAAATAGATCATATCTGATATCACCCAGATGAGGATGGGTTTCCTCTCAAGGTTTCTTCCTATTGCCTTATCAGGGCTCATCAGGGACAATCTGATAACAATAAGATATACATTTTTCCTTACATTTTTAAAAATTTATTAAAATTGTAAAAATTTTGTAAAGCTACTATGTGAATACAATAGAATTGAAAAGGAGTTCATCATTTGATGCCTGTCTTGAAGCATCTTTCCTTTACTGATTTTCTCTCTCCTTTAAAGGTTTCACTTTTCTTTATTTATCACCAGTTTGGATACCACCAAGGTTGATTATTATTATTATTATTTGTTTTTTAATGAACAGCTATCCTAGGCGGCACGGTGGTGTAGTGGTTAGCACTGTCGCCTTGCACCGCCAGGGTCCGGGTGTGCATGGAGTGTGCATGTTCTCCCCGTGCTTGGTGGGTTTCCTCCGGGTACTCCGGTTTCCTCCCACAGTCCAAAGATATGCAGGTTAGGCTTATTGGCATTACCAAATTGCCCATTGTGTGTGTGTGTGTACCCTGTGATGGATTGGCACCTGTCCAGGGTGTACAGCGCCTCGTGCCTCGGACCTTAGATCCCCACAGCCCTGAGTACAGGATAAAGCGGTACAGAAGAAGAGTGAATGAGAACATCTCTCCTTGTTTACACCAATGTATTAAATATTCTGTTTACATCCTTCACAGTTTTCCTTTTAGAGTTTAAAAGGTGTTTTCGATTAGCAGAACTTTCCTAGAGAATTATGGTTTTTGGTTTCTAAAGCATTAAAGATGAAGATTAAAGTTAATAATACAGGAATAATGAACTGCATCATTTTTCTTTTGGAAATACCGTCATCTGCTGGAGAGATGGTGCATACTGTAGCATAAAGTAAAGTCAAATCAAATCACTTTTATTGTCACATCACGTTAGTGGTACACTGGTACAGTACATGTGAGTCAAATTCTGGTGTGCAAGCTACACAAGCAATAGTGGTGTACAATTATAAGAATAAATATGCATGTAAATACGTTTGCATATGAATGAATGAATGAATGAAATAAACAATATATGTCCCTTAAAAGCTGCATTTAAAATAGATAAATATATATTTATAGTTATTAATATTTTCCCCTATATTTGTTCCATACACTTTTCATTTAGTGATTTTAGTTTGCAATATTATTTAGTATTAATGTTAAGAAAACTGCTTAAAATAAACTGAACTAAATATTTTGATTTCAAATGCACCTACAAGTAAATTTGCATTGCAAAATAATAATCTTGACAGTTTTGATAATCAGACTAATCAGAAAGCACCGGAATAAAATCCTAATTCTGCTGATAAATATGAACGTGGAACGCATACAGCAGCCGGATATCATGAGGGGAGCTGGAGTCGGTGGGGGGATGTCACTCTTGCACTCTCTCTTTTTTTTTGTTGTTTATTTCACAAATGATGAAATGATTAAATAAGGCAGAAGAAGAGAAATGCTTGAACACGGGCAGCGACTCGGCAGGCCGGCTGATCGGCGGTGCTTTGGAAAGATTCACTGAGATTCTTATAACACACTGAGTAATGAGGCCTTTTCATGATATATAATCTTCCAAGTCGTTAATACAGTACAATTCATGATCAGACCTATTTCTAAGGAGTATACAGCAAAAGTTTGTACGCCCTCTAGAAAAAAAACATGACAAAGCAAGATATTGAATGTTTTCGTGTTCAGTGTTTTGCCGTATATGTAAATTGCCAGAATGATAAGTGACGATGGATCTGTTTTATGGGCCAGCTTGTGACACACCTCTTTTTATATTCATACTTCTTGTTCTGCTTTCATTTGCTCCTGTTAGGACTCACTACAGTATTCAGTCTGGCACAAGTTTGAGTTATTACTGATAACCTTCCTGGTACAAATTGCCCAATTTTCGTCCTGCAGAGTCTCTTTTTCTTCCGAAAATCAATGTGGGAAAATAAATAACCACCCTGAGTGGCTAATCGTCACTTATTTTTTATTTATTTATACCAACTCACCAGGTAGGATATCTTAATCAATAGTAGCCAGATTCTATTGGGTGCTTTTAGAATAGAATAGATTCAATTATTTGCCACAAGGACCTTACAGCTCAGAGTGGGGACTGAGTGCAGGGTCAGTCAGGATACAGCGCCCCCTGGAGCGGATAGGGTTAATGGCCTTGTTTAAGGGCTCAACAGTGGCAGTGCTGGGACTTGAACCTCTGACCTTTTTAACCCAGTAACCCACAGCAGTGACCATTTGAGCCACCACTACCCACCCTTATGTTTTCTGTTTATTTCATTTGTTTTTTTTTTACTCTAAAATAAATTATACATCGAAAATGTTTATTCCCTGAATGTGAAGACATGTAGATTATGCTAACTGGTGTTTGCCTGTCCAGGGTTTAATAGTCCTTATTTGATTAAATGAGTCCTCTGGCAGGCACCTCCCATAAATCTTATGCTAGGGTCTAAAAGCTTAGAGTTTAATCCTAATCCCACCACCAGATTTGAGGTGTGTTTGTGGTCATTGTCCTGTTGGGACACCATTTTCCATCATCTAGCTGATCGGAGGTTCTGCTTCTTCATGGCATCAGAACATCTCCAGAACGTGTTGCTCCCACCAGCTTTCCTAACCGCTGCTACAGCGTTCCACAGGTCAAATTACTCCAAACATACTGTAGCTCTGATCAAAACTGTTCTCCAGGAGGATTTTGTGGTTCATTCAAACTTGGAGGTCTGGACTTTGGAGCAGGATTGGAGGTTTTTTTTTGTGCATGTTGATATAAAACTTGATTAGCTGTAGACTGGCGGCACGGTGGTGTAGTGGTTAGCACTGTCGCCTTGCACCTCCAGGGTCTGGGTTCGATTCCCCGGCCAGGC
>JAOTQY010000015.1:1170078-1180598 GCA_026413445.1 Dolichallabes microphthalmus
CTGTTCAAAGGAGATTCATGCATTTTGTTGGACGCCTTCAGCATTCCTTTACAATGTAGAAAGAAATAAACATCAGGAACCATCATGGAGTTAATTATAAAATTATAAAAATCATATTATATTAAAATTATAACCCGAGATTTGGCGAGAGTCCATCAAGTCCATCACACCTGACTAACTTGGATTATTTTCCTATAACAGCACGAGTCGGAGTGCTTTATTACTTACATGACTATAATTAAGACAGTACGAAGATCAAAATATTCCCAAATGCCAAAGTCGATGTTTCCGTGGATTGCTGCTAAAATGAATCTAGTTTCTCCTGGCAACACCAACAACAACATAAACAAGAACAACAACAACAACAAACCCAACGTGAATCAGTTTCCTGACTACTCTGCCTCGACTGGCAGAAATGAGACTTTCATATGAGCTCTGGGTGAGACGTGCTATTCATCTCCGGAATAAACCCGTATCAATCACCCAAATGTCAACAAACAAAGCAAAGGACACACTATCAAAAACTAATCTCCCCGCAGACATGTACAACTGATAGAAATAAAGGACAGACGGAGTAAATACATCTCTGGAAGAAAAACATTTTAACGCCTCGTACACAAAAATACACAAACACACACTGATGGAAATGTCGAGAACTTTGCATTTTTTGCATTTTGAGGAAACCTGCTGCGGGAACACAGCACACATGACCGCTGCGACTAGATAACGATGACGCTGCTTGTGAATGGATCATATCCCAGCATGCATTTCTTTAACGTCAGCTACAGTACAGTAGTTTTTTCTTTTTCTTTTCTCGTTTAACTAGCTATCGTTATAGTTTCTCTGATAATAGCTAGCGAGTTTTAGGTTAAGGGGGGAAAAAAATGACCAGCCAAGTAAGTTTTTCGAAATTTTTTAAATAAAGTTAAGTGAAACCGCGAAAACCATGCAAACACATTTATACTTTTGAAAAATCTTTTGTACCTTACTATTAATGTTACATGCAACATCTGTGAAACTGTTACTGTTACTATAGAAACCATAATGTACCTCGAACCAGAGCGTCGATGTACAGTAAACCCGCGGTAATGTCAGAGATCCAGTTCTTGAAAAACGAATAAATTCTTATATTGTGCTATAATTTGCGATTAACAAACAGTAACAGCTTACAAGGCTGATGCAAGACGATGTTTAAAATAAACTTTATGTTTTCATCTTCATTTCATATCTGTTAGAATGCTGAGCGTTAGGGAGGCACAATGATAAATGGACGCTAGTAGGCAAATCGAGGCAAATCTCCGTATTCACATTCCCTGTTCAAGACACGCAGGGAGTTTCCGTCTGCTTACAACATTGCACTTTCAAAGGGGATGAGATTAAAAGCCGTAGCAGCAGGGCGAGGATTCAATTATTCACAAACGCTGCCAGAATATGTTCTTGTTAAGAGGATCGCTCTTAGCCCTCAGTAGTTTATCAGCACAGAAACTGTGTAAAAAATAATATTTTATTAAAAAAATGTTACCAGTTTCATAAAAAAAAATATCCAGAAATAGTTTTGTATAATACAAAAAAAAAAAGAAGAAAACCAAGAAGAAAGCATTCGTCTTTTGTGAAAGCAGCACCGCGTGTAAGAAGAGACGCATTAACATTCACAGATTGTTTTCCGCTGTTAATTCCATCAGAACTCCCGAAACGTGCGCTTAGAAGTTTAGAGTCTCGAGGTGCACGCCCTCCGCCCTCGGGGCACAATCTGCCTTAATCATCGTTCCCGCACACCGAGAGCAAACGAGCAGCTCAACGTGGTTTTGTAAAGACCTAAACGTCATCCGCGTAGCATCAGAGGAGCTTCGCCGTCGGAAGACGTTCCGCCTGCGGGGGCATCCTGCAAGGCATGCCTCTTAATTTGAAATCATTTACAGCACAGAGGAGGTGCGACCCAGGAGGAGGTTAGATTAAAGAGACGATTAGATCCATCCTGGTGAGAAGATGATGGAGGGAACCAGATAAAGACTGGCAGAGATGGAAATCAAAAAAGGTCAATAAATATAATGACAGCATTAAGGAAGCAATTTAAACTAATTATACACTAAAACCATCCAGGTGATGGGGTCCCCTTGTGCCACCAGGGTGGCTCTGGTCCCTCAGGGTGTGGCTCCTCAGCGTCTCCGGGGTTGTACTGCCTTGTCTGGCACCAGGAAGTTGACAGCGGACCCTTGGGCGCAGTAGATTGTGGGATGGGGCTTCTATGGATCGGATTCGTTTGCCCCGTGTGTCCCGATCACGGCTCGGAGGATCCGAGGAGTTTGTAGGTTTTGAACTCATTATCTGCTGGGCCCTGTACATGGTGCGCCCTGGGTGTCCCTTTGCCTTTCTATCATGACCAGCACTGATTTGTTCCTGCAATTTGCACTGCATTGGTATTGGGATCGAAACAGGCGGGCTGGCTTTTGATCCCCGTAGTCATGATCTAGTTGTTCAGTTCACTTGCCAGTGGTGGTAATGTAACAGCTGTTCGATGTACGTGTATAAATATAGACATGCAGTAGACCTTTAATGGCAACAGTGGTGTCCAGCTGTGTGAAGACCAACAAGATAAAGAAGTAATCCTTGGTATATCATGGTGCCAAAGGGTCTTTAATAAATGAAAACATAGTTCATGTTGGCACATTAATTAACTAATTAATTGGCCAATATTTACTGGAAGAATTAGCTCCCTTACAACAGTGATACAGGAAGTGCATTAGTAGCTCAGCTCTTGTGTTTTCTCCTGCTATGAGGAAGAACCTGGTTCTTGTCCCAGCTGATGCCCCAAACCTGACAACTGGCGCTGCAGTGGTTACTGTTATGCCCCTTTGCCACAGAGGCCGTACCAAGGCTGGTTTAGAGCCGCTGAAGAAAAGGCTCTCGTCATGAAAACTAGTTCTAGTTTGCTGGTCTAGAACCTCTGCGACTTGGGTTTGGGATTATCCTGACCAAGAACACCAAGGAAAACTTTGAGATAATTTTTTAAAATAACAAACTGCAGAAATGCGCTGCTCCAGTTGTGTTGAGATGCCAACGTAGGCTTGCAAAGCCAGAAACCATTCCTACTGCTGTTGCACTGGGTGCTTGCAATGATGGAGAAGTTGAGTGACGAGTCGTGGCGAAGAAGAAGATGTTTATAGGTGGGACTTTAAAAGCGCGGGAGGGAGAGGAAGTAACAGTCGAGCGGCGGAGGTCAGCACATGGTCAGAGGAGAAGCGCGGAGCTTTTCCTTCATGGGGATCAGGGATAATTGGGTGCCAGAATAAGAAACAGCTCAGCCACGCTCCATTGCCGGTGAGTGTATATTCCACTCCAGAGTACAGGCTAATGACAAAAAATCAAGCTGCCAAAACCAGGAAGGGGGAATGAGCGGGAATATTTTGCATTAAATGCAAAGAGGGGACAAATTGCTGGGCGCTAATGTAGAGGAAGAAAACTTGCATGGCTTCTTTTAGAAATGCAGCACATTTAACAATAACGAGGAATAAGGAAGTGGTGATCTTATCTCCTCTCTAGCTATTCCTATGCAGCTAGGCAGTTAAAACGATTAGCGTTATCTTATATAACAGTAATTTTCGGGTTCTAAATTCCCATCTGATTGCCATCACATCACTGCCCTGTCTGACAGCACAAAGGCTACAACCTGCTTTCTTTGAGATACAAAAAGAAAACCATGTGCATGTTTTTTTTCCCCCCATTATATTTTATAAATGCATGTAGTGCTACGGTAATCAGTAAGCCAATTATAGGACTCGCAACCCCGTAAACAGTTATAGTTGTCGCACCACAAAAGGAACAAAAGCCGCAGAATGCAGTACACCGTTCATGCTTTTAAGTTTTGTAATCACACTAACTACTCCGAAAACGATCACTGATTTTATTTCCACAGTCGCGTCGTGACGAAAATCCTCAGATTCAGACGATGCTCATTCTGTCTGACGCTTCTATTACAATCGAGCTAATTATGGGTCTCGTTAGATGACACAAGAGTGGAACCTTGGCTTTACTGGGATTTGAACTCATAAACATGAAACAGTAACCTTACTCAGAGACTATGAGATGTATATGCATTTACATAAATGCCAATGTTCACACCAACCATCGGAATGTTGGAAAAAAATGTGATCGCTGTCACCTATTCATTAAAGAACTGTGAGATTCTTTTATTCGTGTATCCCAGCTTATTGGGAGGCTTGTATGAGTGCCCATGATACAGCACCTCTGGAGTGGATAGGGTTAAGGACCCTTGCTCAAGGGTCTAGTGGTAGATCTGAGGCTTGAACTGTTGACCTTCAGATCAGAAACTCCAAGCAAAATGGTTTTTCTCGGTAATCCAGGTGAGGTTATGTGGAAATTGAGTCATATCAACTGGACTTCTTTCTTCTTAGGTAGACTGAAGAAGCTACTTGGATGAGCAGTGAAACATTTCTTCCTAACAAGAAAGAAGTCCAGTTGACATGAATCAAATTTCAGAGTAACCCTGAGCTTTAACCCGCTGAGCGATTGTACCAACTGCCCCCAAAACAAAGCCCTACTCACGGGCTCGAATATACTGTACAAGAGCCCTGATCTCCTGGGTTTTTCAAAAGCAACACAACGTCTCAGAATGGTGGGATGAATCAAAAAACATCCAGAACGCGTCACATCTGTGGACTTAAAGCGACCTCGTTGAGGAGAGAGGTCTACAGAGACTGGCCAGACTTGTTTCCATGAACACAAAGTCTAAGCACTCTATACAACTGTAGTGATCAGAAAAGCATCTTGGAACGCACACCTTAAGGATGATGGACACCAGAAGGCCACATCGCGTTCTACATCTGTCAGGCAAAAACAGAAACTTTGGCTAAGGTTGGCAGAGGTGTTGTTCACCAGGTTGATGGATGCCGAGTTCTGCGGAGGCACACAGAGGACAGGGTCCCAATGTGGCGCCAATGGTACGAATCCCGAGATCCAGTCTTCCTTGTGTCAACATTCCCGGGTGGTGTAATGGTGTGGGGAATGTTTCCTTTGCACACTTTGGATTTGTTAATCCCAATTCATCATTGTTCGAACACCTCAGCCTAACTCATAATTTTTATTTTTAGCATGTTTTTGAACATCTTCTAATGCCTATTTCCAGCATGATGATGTTGATGATGATGATGATGCACCATGTCTCGACGCAAAAAGTCGTCAAACTTGTGGTTTTCATGAACATGGCAATGAATTCAGCTCTCTTTGGTTGTCTTCCCGGACACCAGATCTGATCCCATGTGGTAGGGCAGGAGAACCCTCAGTATGAGGATCATCTCAACATGGACCAGAATCTCAAGGAAATGTTCACTTATTGTTTTTTTTTGGTCCTGAATTCATGCCATGAAGACCTGCAGCTGAGAGGTAAAGTATAAAGGTTCTGTCCAACATCGTGCTGGATCAAGTGCTATTTTATCCAGGATGCTGATGAATAATAAATGCAGATGAAGACGAATGCGAAAATCACATCCAGGACCACACATGCAGCAACACGCGGGCCACGTATCATCCTCGTCTTAGATTTATTTCAGTCCTTCATCTTCATATCATCGTTTTTTTCTTCTTCTTCTTCTTCTTCTTTCATTTTTAAATAGCTTTCCTGTTACACCAATCTGCATTTTCTATCCCTGATTTGCTTTTCAGGTTTAAAGTTGAGTGCTTGTGCGGGGAAAAAAAAAAAACTTTAAGTACCCGTGTAATCGGAATCTGAATACAAATGACTTTCCTCTCATAAATACTGACACGACTTTAGGTTTAGGGTTCTCATTTACTTGCAGGCCACTGATTGCACATTAAAAAGCTTTCTTTTTTTTTTTTCTTTTTTTTGTCCATGCACCATGTTATTCTGGAATTTGTACATGTAAATCTATCTTTAAAATGAGTCTTTATGTGACAGGGTAAAACTCTTACAGGGATTGAGTTATTAGGTGCGTTGACATGAACCCTAATATTCCATTAATAGCTTTAATATTTGTCCAATCGGAATGAAAAATTCATTAATAAAGTTATAATCTGATTAACGCATATAAACACACACGTCTTATCAGATCAGTGTCCATGTAGATAGTTGAGTTGGAATCTTTAATTGGAATCAAATGGAAATATTGTTCATGTGAATTCAGCTATTGATGAGGCGGATATACAAGTGTCAACTTAAAACTGCAAGTCTGGAAGCTTCGACTGTTCCAAAGCCCTGGTACTGGAGACTCCTTCCATGCCCTTTACAATAATGTCTCCTAATTTAAAAGGAACATCATCGTATCAACAACAACGACAATCCGTCTTCGTGAAGCGTCCCGTCATGGTCCGTCGTTGTCCCTGGGTACAGAAACGATAATGTATTAAAAACGTGCGCAAATTATTATTCCGCACCTGTCGGCCAATCAGAACCCAGAAGTCAAAAGCATTCTGCCGTAATAGATTCGGACGCACCTGGAATTCTTTGAAATACCTAACCCGGAATGGTAGAGAAGCCTTTACTCATACCCCAGAGTTTTATTATATGGCGTTACCATGGCAACCCTATACTAGGCCGTCAAGTGCAATGGACTGCAACCGAGATCCGGGATATTACCAGTGAAATGTGGATGTAATCTGTGAAGAGACAGCAAATCTAAAGGAAGAAGAAGAAAATCAACAGTTTCTTCATTATCCCTTCAGTTCCTGGGCCCGTCTGTAATATCTGCTGGAGGTAATATTGCTAAAATGACTCCTGAGGGCATCTCGAAGCTGTTGAGATGAAAGGAAGGAAGACGGACACGGTTATAAAGGCAAAGTGTGGACATGCAGGTTATTAAAGGTTAGTTCAGAAACAGGGAGGCGCAAACTTTCGACTGTTTGGCTCATTTATTAATAGGCCACAGCTCAGTGGTTAAGGCATTGGACTACGGTTCGGAAGATCCCAGGTTCCAACCCCACAACCACCAAGTTGCCTCTGTTGGGCCCTTGAGCAAGGCCCTTAACCCTCAACCGCTCAGATGTATAATGAGATCAAAATGTAAGTCGCTCTGGATAAGAGCGTCTGCCAAATGCCTAAATGTAAATGTAATAGGAACCTATGCGAGACGCGAGACACGTCACGTCCTGGGACTGTTCCTGACAGACTGCGTGCAGTCCTGGTTACGAAGCACCGCTGAGAGTTTTAATCCTCCGAACATCTTCTGTAAATATGTTGAAAAACCCCGAAGCAGGCATCAAATGAAACCCACCCAGAGACAACAACAAAAGCCTTGTTGGCATGGCAACCTGAAAGTCTGATCTGATTTCGTAGCCAGTTGTGCTAGTAAGATTAAAAAAAAAAAAAAACAAGAAACAAAGTATGCGAAACATGAGATCTTCGTCCTGGTTTAGCCGAGCAGCAAATCGTCCTGATTCATACATCAGCACATGGATCAGCGATCGAGACACGCAGCAGCGGCTTTCTCGCCTTTCTCAAGGAAACAAAAAGCACTGGAATAGATTTCCGACGTGTGTGAGGGGATCAATTTATGATCCCACATGCAGCCACGTCACGTCACGCGGTCTAGTCGTCTGCGGAGTCGTCTCCTTCATTCTGAAGAGAAAACGATAAACATTATGAAGGATCTGCTCTCCCCCCTTCCAGCCATGACTTTTCCTTCTTCTTCACAAAGTAGCTACAACATTTCACCTCATCCATATGAAACAGTGCTGCAAAACAACTCGCTAACGATATTCCCTCTTTGCAGAAACCATTTAAAGCCAATCTCATTTGCATTTTAAATTCACCGGCTATCATTTGCATTCATGTACTGCACTGCTGTATCCGGATAGCAGAGAAAAGCAAAACAAAAAAGAAAAAAAAAATTAAATAAAGAGAAAGAATAAAAAAATGTTAGAAACAGAGAGAGAGAGAATGTGTGTGTGCACACGGATGAGCCGAACTGCTTTGATCATGTACTCGGGTAATATACATAATTATGTATGGTTATATACGGAGTGGGGAAAGGTAATGCCGGAAATGGGAGCGAATTGGGACTGACAAGATAAAAGCGTTGGCGAGATCAAGAGTGCAGATGAGACGAGGGAGGACGGAGTTAACGCATAAGACAGGACGCTGTCAAAACGCAGAGCCACGCCGCGGAACATCCGCTTGGAAGTGGTGCTGCTAACAAGGAACCCGTCCATATACAGTACTGTACGGCCCAATATCGCGCGCGTTCACTCGTACTCGTTAAACATCAATATAAGGCATTTCATGAGTAACGGCGACAATCAAAGCAAACTGGGGACTGAAAATGTCTTTGTGAGCACGAACTACAGTACAATTTCGAAAAATATTAAAGAGAGAGTCTGCTTTAAATCAAACGTGAGGTGCATTTCAAAAGGTCTTGGTCTTTAGGAATTGTCCTGCTCTGCACACCGAGCGTGAAGTTCGTCACCCAGAAACGTGAGTACGATGCGAGTAATAGGGGCCAAATTCCACAACCCTCGTTCCATGCAAAAATACATTCCAAAGTTCAGCTGAGGCTCATATGAGTCAAGTTACACGGTATTCAGTACAAATTTAAATCCTTTCTAATTTAGGCAACCATGCGGCTAATTCCGGAGAAATAAAAAAGGTAAATTTGTAGAAAGTACAGCGTAATTTAACAGTAGTACCTAGAGATACATAAGCTATGGGGTGAGGGGGAAAAAGTGACGCTAGATGAGCGAAAAACACCGTTTCACCCGCATGTTGTTTGCGACCATCAGCCTCTGGATTGGAGATCAGATAGAAGGCATGTTTTTACTAGTATAATAAAATCTGCTGTTTATTACATACAACCTTACTCGATCTACATCGCTAACAGTGCTAGTTAATGATGTAGAAAACAAAAGAACACGTAATCAGGGGCAATTAAAATGCTATTGTCATTTCACTGTGAGTATTTATTAATTTGAAGCATCACGAAAACATCTGCGCTGACTGGATATTTTATGATGCAGGTGTGACATCCAAAACATCTAAGCTTCCATTATAGGGCGCAGGGATTTGGACGCGCACCCACACACTCACCCCAGGACCGAACAAAGGCATGATGATTGGAATTGGGAGCGATGTTCATGGTCGGGGTTGAGGGAAAGCTCTGCATGGTGCCGCGGCGTGAGAGCGAGACTAGAGCGTGTGGGATTGTAGGAGAGGTGCTTAGGATGCTACGGCGTAGGACTGGGGATTGGAGAGCTGCTAACTGAGTGTAAAAATACACGAGGATGCACAGAGCCCGAGGGTAAAGATTAATCTGCAGCAGCGAAGTGGAGGTTTGAGGTCATGAAAAATGCATGCGCTGAAGTTCGGGCGTTTTCTGGAAGGAAAGCTGCGCTGGCCTGGTGCTCGGAGTGGTTCCCCCTGGCTGGGCCGGTCGCTTCTGACATCATCACTCATGAGGACGCCATCTCACAAGCCAGACCTCGAGCTTCGCTAGAAACTCCGCTATGATTCCTCGATTAACGCCGCCGAGAACCAGCTACTTCCGCAGAATAAAAGTCTGACAACATACTGTAGTTCATCTCACACAGCTTTCCTGCTGTCTCATTTTTCTTTTAAAAGGTCTCACAAGCCAAACGCTGCTCCTCAAATAATGAGGAGCCGCCCACTTTCAAGGCAGACAACCAATCCAAGACCTTTCCCTGGAGCCTTTTGTCTGATGATCTTTCCACAATACTCTAAAAACAACTCACTTTACGTGTCTTTAAAAGTTTGTTTAAACCGAGCATTAGAAATGTGTACAGCCAGTGCTCGCAAGCGGAAGGAGCGGATAGCGCTGTCCTCCGAGTGTGTTACGCCACCCCCAACGGGGCGTGATCGAGCAGTTCGAAAAGACGCGGTCGGCTGGTTGGTTGGAAACACCAACACGTGATAGGCCCTCCTGACTGAGTGGTAGTAGTAGCTTTAATGTGGAGCTTTAATGTGGAGCCCCCTAGTGACGGGGAGGAATTGGACACGACTAAATTGGGGAGAAAATCAGGGAAAATAATACATATGTACAGTCGGTCAGACTGAGATTCTGAAGATTGCAGATTCTGAAGATTCTGAAGCTCGCAGCCAGAAAAGGTCCACGAGATTCCGCATGCTCCTTACAATTCAAGCCCTGTTAGCTGAGTAACTAGTCATTTTATTAAATACGATTAAGTGACTTAATAGCAACATTATTTAGACCGTATTTTTTATCATCATCATACGCCGCTGGACAATTTATTAAAAATAAGGTGTAGATTATAAGACTTTGCATGGTTAAAGATAGGGAAAACTTGAGGGTGTATTCACTTTTGTTGCCATATATTTTGACAACAATATCTGTATGTCGAGTTATTTTCAGAGGACCAGTAAATGTACAGGGTGGGCCATTTCTATGGATACACCTTAATAAAATGGGAATGGTTGGTGATATTAACTTCCTGTTTGTGGCTCATTAGTATATGTGAGGGGGAAAACTTTTCAAGACGGGTGGTGACCATGGTGGCCATTTTGAAGTCGGCCATTTTGG
>JAOTQY010000015.1:1211984-1224008 GCA_026413445.1 Dolichallabes microphthalmus
CTAACGGCTAATCGCTAAATCGGGCTAACGGCTAATCGCTAAGTCTTCTGATCATCCCGGGTTAGTTCGCGACAGAAGATATAAGCGGGTATAAACATAGTAAGGGCCCAGCTGATTGGTCAAATTTGGACACAAATGCTTTGGCACACAAGTTATTTATCGCGACTCTTTGCGATATGGTTATTGCGTATGCCATTATCGCGATAACGATATTTTTTCAATATATCGTGCAGCCCTACTCACCATGACCTGCAAGTAAGCTGCTCAAATTCAACCTGCTCAATCAGGGCTCATGTGTCTCTCCTCAAAACAAAGAAAGCAACATTATTTCAAAACTGAAGAAAGATCTTAGAGTTTTAAAAAATGAATAAACAAAGGATGAAATAATCCTTAATCTTATACACCGATCAGCCATAACACTAACACTATGACAAGGTGAATCGAATAACATTGATCATCACTTAAGTACCAGTAGACCGGTGACAGGATCATGGACACCCCAGGGGACCAAAGACCGTCTGATCCGATCCTACAGAAGAGCCAATGCAGCACAAATCTCAGGACATAAGGCAGCAATGGCTGCTATAGAAAGGCACCAGGACACTCAGTAGTGCACCACAGCCTGCTGCATACGGGGTCCAACAGTCCTCCAAACTCTCCAGATCCCCATCCCATCCCACACCCATGGAACACACCAGACTAACAAGTCTGATCCATGGAGACCCCGCCCCACACAACCCACAGCACCCAAAGCATCCTCTGCCAACGTCCTGGTGCCAGGCACCACAGCACACAACCCGAGGCACCACAAGGACGTCCAGACGGTCTTAATGTTTTTTAAAGGTTTTAGTATTAAGGCTAATCGTTGTAGATAACTATATTATATAACATAGCACATGTTTAAGCAAGCGCTATCCACCCTCTTCTACATACACCAGTCTACATACAACGATGGTCGGCTGGTGCCGCTGTGATTGGCATGACAGACAAAGTTTTGCCCCTCCCCAATTTTTTTTTTATATATATATGAATAAAAGCTCTAGAAAGACACTCGCGATGGTTCCACCGCTTGGGAAGATCAGCGCGATCTGCCAGAGCTTTACACATCATTAGCGAAACTTTGTAACTCTGTGTCGCTAATGTAAACGGAATGAAACTCGCGTAATAATGAGTGCAGTTAATGTGTACCGGGACGAGAAACAAACAATTAATTATCGGTGCGTTTATTCATTATGCAGTGCGAAAGTTTGTGCACCCTCAGGGCAAAATACGGAAGATGAACGGATTTTAATTTACAGAAACGAGATATTAAGTGCGGGCGTGTGTTTTAAGTTCATTGTTACAGATGGGCCAAAAACATACAAAACAATAAAATGAAATGATTGCAGTTTAAAAGTATTCACCCCCCTCCTTACACACACACACACACACCTTTTTTTATGTATTAATTTTACTCATTTTCAGCAATCACTTTATCCTGGTCACGCGCGCACACACACACAAACACACACACACACACAGGCAAACATTCACACCTAGGGGTAAGCTCAGAGCAGTCAATCCACTTAGCATGTTTTGGGAGGTTTTAAGAAACATGAACATAAACGAGCAGAATCAACTCTAAATAAACTTGAACTCATGATCGAACCGGAAACCGGCTGTGTGAGACATCATCACGTCTCCGTCTTTCTGACTGTGATATGAATATTCCCTAGTCATCTTCACGCTCATATTTCTACCTTTAAAACCTGAGTTATATTCTCAGTGCGGCTTTTGGATCCTATCTCTTCCGTCTCTCCGTCTCGCACATACACATGTACATCCATAACTTCACCCTGACATACAGCACCTTTGGATGGAATTATTTTTTATTTCATTTCAGTAACATGCGAGCTTGTCATCCAACATTTTGGATTTCTCTACTTTATTCAAAAAATCATAGCGTGTGCAAACTTTCGCGCTCGATCTGTACTGCACCCCAGCACCATTAAATAATGAAGTGTCTGTCTGTCTGTCTGTCTGTCTGTCTGTCTGTCTGTCATATGGATTGATGAGGGAGCAGGAAAAACAAGCTAATGGCTCTTGGAGCATAACCGACGTAAAGTCTTAAATTAGGCAAAAACTCCCGGAGAAAAAGCCAAATACGCCTCCTTGGCAGTTTGAATAAATTGAGTGAAGCCTATAATTACAATTAGCGCACTGTGAACTGCTGATTCAGATCGTGTACTCAAAAAGAGTGGGTAAATGACGGGTAATGGGGTAATTTGGTATTTAAATTCAAGAACCACCACTTGAGCCCGACGCTGATTGACGCGTAAACTGCGAACGCGCCACCCTGCCGCCGAGGTTATGCAAACATTTAATTAAAATGCAAGGTTAAGCCTTATGCTATACGGATCCCTCCGTAGCAGGAAGGGCAGAGAGGGATGGAAAAGCCAGGCGCGGGTTTTACCTTAACAATAAGCGCTATGAGCTAGAAATAATCTGATTGAATTTTAGATGTGCAGGGATGCATACCGAGAGCTCGAGAGTATGAATAGTGATTATGAATATTCAACCAAAAAAAAGAAAGAGAGTGAGACAGGAGAGTGAGACAGGAGGGGGGGGGGGGGTTTGAATCCCGTGTTCCCATGAAGCTTTAAGTGAGGAACATTCCTCATCCTGTCATATGGCCTGAATATTTACTGAGGAATGTGTACTGTATATTACACGACAGGCCTGCTGACACTTTCAGTCACAACGCATGATAACGTGTGACAAGTTAATATACGAACCACAAACAAGCAGGAGATAAAACACCAGGCGTTTTATTAAAACCTGTATGTTTTCCCTCTTACCTCTTCTCTCCTTTGTACCACTCGAACGCTGGAGTGGGGACGGCGGCCGCCTCGCACCTCAGCAGCGCCATGTAACCGGGTCGGACCCCGTGACTCTTCATCTCATGAATAGAAGGTGGAACTGCAGAGACAAGAAATATACATATATAATAATCCACATTTGTGCTATTAGGACATGAAAATGAGCCCAATTTGTACTGACTTCACTATAATTGGCACCACGTATTAATATTAATATCTAATGAGGCACTGCATGGAGAGAATAAAAAGACAACTGGAGATCCTTATGCATTATAGAGGAGCCTTTCGGTCCGTCTCTTAGGTTTGCGCACTTTGAGGTCAAATCCATGGAGGTTGAGAATAAGCAAAAGGACGGAATTTCATAAAATCTGTCTGATCAAAAATAAATAAATAAATAAATGAAATGGGTTAAACACTGTCCTGCACATTATTATACATGAAGCCCAAAGGACGGTGCTGAATTTGGGATCACGTACACGCTCGGTGAAGTTGCATCGAAACCCCCCCCCCCCCAAAAAAAAACAGTAAAAATCAGAACTTTGTTCAACGGTGAGAAAAACGATTATATTATTATTATATTTACACACACACACACACACACACACACTCACACACACATTCGTATGTACTTGATGAATTAACATTTTTCCATTTAAACCCCGTTCCAGGTGCCTTATTTGAAATGACTGGACTTGGAGTGATGGAAAAAGGTCATATGACCCAATGAGCCCAGATTGACCCTATTCCAGAGTGATGGGCGTGTCAGGGTAAGAAGTGAAGCGCATGAAGCGATGCACCCATCATACATACAGTAGCGTCCACTGTACAAGCCTCTGGAGACTTCAGTCGCTCAGGTCGAGACTCAGCAACGTTATGGGGCAGGGAAATGAAGTCAGCTGACCACCTGAATGTACCGAATCACCAGGTTATCACATCCATGGAGGTTTTCTTCCGTGTGAAAGATCCGTGCGCCTGGGAGCGTGAGGAATCACGTCCACACATGACCCGGACACCACATTTTGGTGTACGCACGTATGCAAATCCATAAAACCCTTTTTCTTGAAGGGTGCCAATAATTCTGCACACCAGTCGACAAAAACTGATTTTAGAAACGTTTCTTTATCCCGTAATCACCTCCTCACAGAAAATAATATGCACACTAATAGGAAAGGAAGAAAAAAAAAAGAAAGCTGCAGTAGTCAAAGCAAAGGAAACATTATTAGCACGATGCTGAGAAATGCCAGCTCTCCCCTGAGCCGGAGAAAAGGAAACGAGCTGCGTGTTGATAAATTGCTTAACGGACATTTAAAGGCTGAACAGCATGGGCAGGTTGTGCGAGAATGAAATGAAATGGAGGTTGTTTCATGTTCTCAAACAATGTGCAAATGACTGTGCTGTCGTGAGAGAGCCATGTGTAAGTACAGGCCATTTTATTTGTTCCAATCTGCCTGAGAGAGAGAGAGAGAGGGAGGGAGAGAGGGAGAGAGAGACATGATAACAGGGTCACGATTGGGCGCGAAATCATTCCTATGTGTTCAAGCAACGGGCGAAAATGACACCTTTTAACGCCTTCATTATAAACATGTTTTTATTGTTTCTGCTGGATATAAATAAACAGATAAAAAAGATGAACAGATTTTATAAACGTTACATCCTCAGACGGATATTCACGTGTTATTGCAGCCTGACGTCAACCGAAAGCGATACGTCTAACCTCAAACATTCATCACAGTTTAATGTCTGCTCCTGTGAGATATAATACATGTTATACGTGTTAGAATACTGTACATGAAGTGCTTATGTACAGTAGGTACATGCAAGGTGCTGTAACATAGATCAACCGAAAAAAAAAATGCTATAACAACCTTATGTCAATTATAACCAGTGTTATAACAACCGTATGTAACTACCACAAAAACCACACCTCATGTAATAGCGATAGGCCCGTTTAATACATACAGTACGGCAAATCTTATGAAAGGCTTATGTACCTGTCTGATTGGTCAACTATAACAACTGCTACAGTATAACAGCCTTTGGGCAACTTTAATAACAACCATATGTCAACTATAACATGTGCTATCACAAACTTATGTCAACTATACAGTACACAGTGCAATAACAGCCTTGTCAGCTGTAACGACTAACTCTATCTCAGATGGTGTAAAATCTTGTGTTGCTGTCTATATTCCCATGAATATACCTCCTGGATATAGTGTAATAGAAGAACACTGAGCTGCAGCAGCTTTCATGATGCATGAATCTAGATCTACATCAAATATAGTGTTTTAACAACCTTATGTCAACTAGAAACAGTGCAATAACAACCTTGTCAACCATAAACAGTGCAATAACAACCTTATGTCAACTATTAATAGTGCTATACCAACCTTATGTCAACAATAACACAGGTTATAATGACCATATGTCAATTATTATGTGTTATAACAACCTTACGACAACTATAAATAGTGCTATAACAACCTTATGTGAACCATAATGCTACAACACATTATGTCAACAATAACGTGCTATAACAACCTTACGTCAACTATAAATAGTGCTATAACAACCTTACATCAACAATAACAAGTGTTATAACAACCATATTTCAACTATAAACAGTGCAATAACAACCTTATGTCAACCATAAACAGTGATATACCAACCTTATGTCAAAAACAACACGGATTATAACGACCATATGTCAATTATTATGTGTTATAGCAACCTTACGACAACTATAAATAGTGCTATAACAACCTTATGTCAACTATTAATAGTGCTATACCAACCTTATGTCAACAATAACACGGGTTATAATGACCATAAGTCAATTATTATGTGTTATAACAACCTTACGACAACTATAAATAGTGCTATAACAACCTTATGTGAACCATAACGCTATAACACACTACATCAACTATAACGTGCTATAACAACCTTACATCAAAAATAACAAGTGTTATAACAACCATATTTCAACTATAACATGCTAAAACAACCTTATGTCAACTATAAAGAGTGCAATAACAACATTGTCAACTATAACTAGTGCTATTACAACCTTATGTCAACAATAACACGTGGTGTAATAGACTGCTGCAGTGAGCCTTCAGAAATGTTCATGTAGGAAGATGATTATTCATAAATCAATCTGGAACCTAATGCTAAATATTTACAGCAATAAGCACGAGATGACAGAAGTACACCAAGCTACATTATCAGTCCTCAGATACAGTCACACTGGTGCTAAAAGAGAGAGAGAACATTAGCTCAATGATGACATTCAGGTAACACAAATCCCGAAGATGACAAATACTGAATAGACTTGAAAAGATAATATTAGATCTAGAGAAGAACTGAAAATAACAGTCTTCAGCGGAGAGAGCGGTAGTGAGAAAGACAGAGGAAAGAAAACAGAGCGAGAGAGCGAGAGAGAGAGATCCAAGTTATGTCTTACTGGCTAGCGTTAAATTGCTTGCAATGTCTGAATTTCAGTCGGGTGCATTTATATTCCAGACGACCGAGCGTTTGAAAATCACCTGCGAGTCATGGAGGTGTGTTCCGACTATTTATTTCTGAACTCTCTCTACACGGTTTTATCTAAGTGCAGCTTGAAAGGGGCTTCAGCAAACCTGGTCCTGCTAATAACTGACATAAACCTACATAGACATTTACGAAAGCTTCATTTCAACATGCATCAGCTCATCATAAAGGTGGATTTCTTCCATTTCATCATCGTGCTGATGCAACACTTCAGCCATATGATACAACCTGGTGCTAGAACATACTTCATGCTGACCTGTAAGCATGGATCTTTCATCTCATCTCAAACACTGAGTTACAAAATCAGCTGTCACGATGTATGAACCTAGATCAATACATTTATGTCAACTACAGCCAATCCTAGAGCAACATTACCTCAAGATGAACAACAGCCAATGTCAACTTAAAGCAGTGTTTATGACAGATGACACCTGTTCCAATGAGCCATTAGAAATATTTCTACAGTATATTAAGGATATGCTGGATGTACACTGATTTAAACCTACATTGGCACTGAAAATGTTATAATAACCTTATGGCACCCTATTACAGTATATATGAGAGCTACATTACAAGTAAGTGTTCATAAAAATATTATAAAAATTAATAAATTATATACCCGTATGTATATATACAGTGCCTCTGACCTACTAAATCAGTTGTTATGACATATACCCCAAGGTGTAAGGCGAAAGGGGTAAGGAGTTATAACAAAAACTACTTTAGGTTTAAGGTTATATGTCCGCTGTAATATGTCTAAACATTCGCAAATGTCTTATATGCATGGATATGTGATGTTATAGCAAATGTACACCTATTTGCACTGTCCAAAAAAGTCATTTGAACCACAATAAGCTTGTAAAGTGTTATAACAACCTAATGTTAACCCAAAGCAATATTTATGACAGCTATATTATGCATAAGTACTGGTATACATATACATGTAATGCTCATTAATATGGATATAGGATATATCAGAAGTAGCTATGAAATCAGATGTCAACAAAACAGCATTTTGATTTGATGTCAAGCATGTTAAACATTATAACAACCTAATGCCAACTTATAGCAGCATTTATGACAGGTACATTATGTGTAAATATTCATACACATGTTATAACCATGAATATTCCAGGATTTGCCAGCTTTAAACCCAGATGTCACATTTGAAGCATGATATGACTATAAAGCATTATAACTACCTAATTACAGCCTAAACACTATTTATGGCAGCTATATTATGTGCAAGTACTGATATAAATGTAATACCCTTAAACATGTTAGGATATACAAGAAGCAGCTATTATGCTACTTAATTATAACATTTCAATGAGGATATCCCTGTAAAGCATTATAACAACCTAATATCAACCTAAGCAGTATTTGACAGATAAGTTTTGCGTAGGTATTTACTGTATAGAAATCTTAGAAACATGAATATAGGATATACAGTACCAGAAATAGTTATGAAATCATATGTCATTTTGCAAACAATATTCTTGTAAAGTGTTATAACAACCTGATGTCAATGTTAGGACATGTTACATTATGGAAGTATTGATATACATATTATAGCCATAAATATGCCAGGATATACCAAAAGGAGCTACAAAGCAATAGCATAAACAAAAGTTTGATTCACCTTAGGCTTGTTAAGCATTATAACAACCTAATGTCAACTCATAGCATGCATAGGATGCATGCAACAATCTATGTCTAATTAAACCAGAATTTATGACAGTTGAAAGCATCCATAAATGTCCCTGTGGACAGGCTGCACTGTATATCAGATGTCATAAAGGGCTTATGTAGAAGTTATGCAGGCCTATGAGCATTAGCATTTAGCACTAATTGTGTGTTATGAAAACGTGTGCGCGCTTGTTTTTTTACCATCAGATCCTTAGAAGTGTTTCTTCTAAGGAGGCGGCATTAAACACTCAAGAGTCAAGCGTTTCATCACCGCTAAACAGTGCTGAAAGTAAATAGACATTTAATACTCATGATGCAGAGATTAGGAAATTAAAGTTAAGTCCATAACATGAATTCCGGAGCGTTCGGGACTGACAGACGGAGTAACATAAAGGTGTGTGAAATGTAGCGCATAATGCAACATGACGCAATAACGATGCAACGCAGAGAAATCCAAGGTGTTTTTTTTCTTTTCTTTTTCTTTCAAGAAAAATGAACGTCACTCCACGCTACTGTACGGCACGACCGTAGAGCACTTAAAGCGACGTCTTCCTCCACAATCGGAGAGCCTGGATGTTTCCCCGGCTCCTCTCGAGCCTCCGCGCGTGCGGTTCTTAAACGGATTATCTTCATCATTGTCTTCTCCGCGTGCTCTTCGGGGAAAGTCGGCGGACGGAGGATGAGGTGCGGCGTGGATGAAGTTTCGCGATACGTGCTGGAAGTTTGCGCTTTTTGTAATTTGTGTCGAGTGACGCCTGGTACTGTATCAGTGCGGGGAAAAAAAGCCCGTTTAAAACAGTCCTGAGAGCATTCGGATAATAGAAATGCATCATGGGAGGAGAATATACAGCGGTATCAGCAAGGCATCAAGCTGTTCGAGGAGAAATGTTAACATCCACAAGGGATGTACCGTGGCTGATACTTCTAGCGGGTATCTGTTATTTTTCACGCATAGTCATGAATCTGCTCCGATACCAACCTTCCATACGACGTGATATTATGAGACGTAAGCCCAGCATACGTTGTCGCTCTAATGAACAGATGACAAGAAAATGACAGCAATCTGGCTAGTTTATTTTATTTTTAGAATTAATAATGAAAGAAACACAGCTTGCAAACTGAGCCGAGTGCAAAATCTCAAGAGGAGGAACAACAACAACAACAATCTTTTCCTATAACACACAAGTAACCTGAGAAAACAATTTTAACACCAAATATTAATAGCAAGACCTTGCGTGCTCAGGGTGGTATCAGCAAGCAAAGGCATTAAAAAAAACACATGCAAGGTGTGTGTGTGTGTGTGTTTGCGCGCTGGGGGAGTTAAAGAATCTTCCCTTCAGCGAGCACTGAGCTACGACCACTCGACCGCGTTACTACCACACTGCTAACAACAACAGATCCGTAGCAGGATGTGATGTATTGATTCATGCGTTTAAGTCGTTACTCATTTTAGTTTTGAAAAACTCTCGGGTATAAAGAAGAAGAAAAAAATTTGTAATGTGTGGGCGGAGCTAGAAACAGCGCACGTCACTGATTGGTCGAACATACAGTACCGGTGTTTGAATTGTTCTCTTTGTCTCTCCATGTTGAATAACAGTCAAGAATGAGACGGAAAAGTTTTTTTTTCCAATACTCTCAGGACAAATGAGTTTGCACTTTTACAACTTTTTGATTTTTATTTGATTAACTTCATCAGAACGAATGAAAGAGAGGCTGGTGAAAGAACCGCTGCGTACGGCTTCTAAAAGAGAAATTCAGCAACAATAAATGTTATTAAAACGGATAAAAAGCCTCGTTCTGTAATCCACAGGAAAGAAAAACGTAATTGTTGGGAAATTGTGTTGGGACTAAAAAGAATGAATCCTTTCTTGAACAGTAACTCTGCCTCCATCACATCACTGCTGCATTGTTGGTTATTTTCCTACAACAGCACGGCCGTGTTTTATACAACAGGAAGATGAGGAACAGCTTCTAAACACGTTTTCTAAAATGCATCCAAAGTGTCAGCACCTCTATCCGCTTGCAGAAGGGAGCCAGGCGAGAATGTCTATTGAGTCAAAGTGGCATGTAGTGCAGGAGGCCCCTGTAATGAATTAAGCAGTGGCCTAAATTCTTCACTAGATACTGCTCGCTGTTGTGATTACGGGGGAAAGCGGGCGGACTAGACGTGGCCTGAAGGACTCCGCTTTCTGAAAGTCAACCTTCATTGGCGAGCGGAAATAGCGGCCCTTGTTTACCTCAAACATTTGGCACGTTAGGTGACATTTTGGCTGCAAGTGGAGTCGAAATATTTATCACCCTAACAGACGGGATAAATCTGTTTACGTTGCCGGGGTCTGAGGTTTCAGCTCGGTGTTCAGAATTAAAAAGTGTGAAGAGAGACCATAAGGAAGGAAGACCAGGGAGTAGATCTCATCTACATGCTCTTACAGTATATAAAAGAAACATATACATTTAGGCATTTGGCAGACGCCCTTATCCAGAGCGACTTACAGTACATTTTCATCTCATTACACATCTGAGCAGTTGAGGGTTAAGGGCGTTGCTCAAGGGCCCAACAGTGGCAGCCTAGTGGTTGTGGGGTTTGAACCTGGGACCTTCCGAGCCGTAGTCCAATGCCTTAACCACTGAGCTACCCCTGACATATAGGGCCATCGAGACAAGTCATCGAGACAAATCCATCGAGCTCCATGATGATGAAACTTCCCAGGAAATCAAGACCTAAACTGAGCTCTGCTGCAGAGGAGACGTTCATTTAGAGTCACCAGCTTCAGAAATCACCAATTAACCTCAACCAGCACCTCAGATTAGAGCCGTTATGAAGCTTCACAGAGCAGAAGTAGCAGATAAACACCTCAATATCAACTGATCAAAGGAGATTATCGTGTGTTTTAGATAAACGCCTTCAGTATTGTTGTGGATCAGGAGTAGCTCAGTGGTTAAGGCACTGGACGAGGGTTCAGAAGGTCCCAGGTTCAAACCCCACAATCACCACTGAGCAAGGCCCTTAAGACCTTATCTGCTCAGATGTATAATAATGAGATAAAGTCGTCTCTGGATAAGAGCAAATACACGAATGTAAATGTTTTTACAGTGTCGAAAGAAATAAAAGTCAGGAAAGACCACGGAATTAAAAGGGGTGTCCAAACTTTTGACCGGTCCTACATCACACCCTATCACTGGGTGAATAACAAGTATGGCAACTTCACCGACCCTGACCTTGCAACATAAAAATGACCACCATTAAAGATTTTGGATTAAATGGGATGCGGTTCGTCACCCATCGAGGGTAATAAACTTTTAAAAAAATTGTATACAAGATATGAATTACTTTAGTTTTTTTTAAAATAAAAAGTCAAAAAGACATTTAAATATTCAAAAATAAACAAATCCCACAGAACTTACCAGATGTAGTTCATCACCTTTATTAAGGGTTAAACTGCATTAGGGATTTATTTAATGTCTAAAAAATGTAAATCTTCCAGTCAAATCTTATTATAAGAGAAGGAGGTGAAGGATCTCAAAGACAGATTTTTATTGTTTACATAGAAAGATGAATCATTATCCATTTATAGTTACATTTCATGTCACCAAGCAGGTTGCTTCATTTTCTCACTTACTGTATATACGTACAGCAGCTAGAAACAGTCGATTAGTAAATAATTAATGTTTATGAATCAACACCTTCTGACCAATTCGAGTCAACAATCCAACAACATCTGCGCAGTTTAATGTAATATCAGATGTAAGAGCCATATCACACTTGTCATGTAATATGGATCTCTTGAATTTGTTGTTGTGTTTATTTGTTTTATTTTAAATTTATTCTATCTTGTTCTACTTATTAGTTAAGCATCCATTTTTGACTGTCATAGGTTAGTCTGTGATGTCACTCCACTGTTACACGAATTTGTATGACTATTGC
>JAOTQY010000015.1:1655896-1666776 GCA_026413445.1 Dolichallabes microphthalmus
GAAAAAAACAAAAGTTGGATCCAAAATGGCCGACTTCAAAATGGCCACCATGGTCACCACCCATCTTGAAAAGTTTTGCCCCTCACATATACTAATGTGCCACAAACAGGAAGTTAATATCACCAACCATTCCCATTTTATTGATCCATATAAATGGCCCACCTTGTATGTCGGTCACTGGGTGGTGGCAGCATAGCGTGTATAGCTGGTATTATGTATAGCGTAATCTCTCAAAAAATTATCTTTAGATGCAAATGCGAGCAAAGTAGGAGTAGGAATCACCAGGGACCACCCGATATGATGTTACCACATACCACGATACCTATGTGCTGATTCGAATTGTCTTGCGATTCCGTAAAATATAATATATAATTAGATATCACATTTTAGTCCGATTGTTACGACCCTAAACAAACCTAACAAATAACTTGTTCCTGCCACACGGGATGCTGTGCTGCCTGCCAAGGGGTGAATTGTTTACATCACACCACCTGTAGAATTATAGAGGAATTGTAATATTTTACCACCTTAAGTGCCAACATATATAAATTAGAAATGATTGAAATTTGGAGTCAGTGTGGCGATACATGAATCACCACACAAAAGACTTGCGATAGATAACCGAATTGATTTTCCCCAGATCTCTAATACATTGGATTGATAAGGAATGATTATTGTAGTCAGCTAATGAACTGATTAGATTTAGGAAATTGATTAAGAAAGGGTCAAGGTCATGGCAAGGTCAAATATATGGGAAAGCTTTCCCTGATTGCTTTATTCTTATTTGTTGTATACGTAAAAGGTATTTCAGTCATGCAAAATTGCAACAATGATGTCTAGACTAGTCAGTGGCGAAATTGTCAATTGTGAAAGATTTGGAAAGTTCTTCAGTTGGTTAAAGTTGTGCTGAGAGCAGAGCACATGTTCTGTGTATATGCCACATGTAGTTGAACGCACACGCATTTCCTTTACTTCAGTAATGATGAAATAAGATGGACCCTGTCCAGGATGTACCCTCCCTTGTGCCCGAAGCCTCCTGGGATAGGCTCCAGGCCCCCCGTGACCCTGAACACAGGATAAAGCGGTATAGAAGATGAATGAAGATGAAATAAGAAGGTCACCATTTCCAGCTCCAAAGATTAGAGATGTCATGTATAGTGCCGAGCTCTCATTCATGTCTCCACGAGACCTTAAACAAAACCTGTCCATGCACTTATCTCCAGCAGAGCAGATTACAGTAATGGCCTCTTTACTGGTCTGATCATCAGAATACTTACCAGGATGAAAAGACATGAACACATTACGGTATTACTCTGTCTCTCAGTCAGATACAAGACTGATTTCGGAGTGCATGGGAAAGAAAATCACTAAACAGCCTTGGACTTTAATTCATTCTGGCCCCATCAGCTTCAGAAGACCTTACAGTACAGGATGTCCCCGGTGTGTGTGGGGGGATGAAGCTGTATCATTGGGGACTTAGTGGGAAAATTTATACGTTATAAAAGTAATGAAAGTTTCATTAAGCCTAGGTTTCTACCTGACATATCCGAAAACACAAATACACAGTTTGAAGTCTGGACATTCATTGTAAAAGCATTCGGAATGACTTTGGACTGTTTAAGTAAACGCGCCTAGTCTTTGCTGTATACACTGGAACAGGAAGTGTCTCTTAATGCAGGTTTTTAGTTCAAAATAATATCCTGGAAATTCTTGGCTTTGCACCTAATGTGTGTGTGTGTGTGTGTGTGTGTGTGCGTACACACTGTGCGCTCATCTGAATCTTGTTAATAGCCACTCAATGCAGAGACGGAAGACTCAGCTGTCCCATTAGGACCTAATTACGTTTCTTTTTTAGATCGCTGGAACATTTTCTTCTGAATGTGTTCTCTCACTGGTCGTGCTTTATAAACTTATGTTCATTAATTATTTCAGAAGGTGAATGCTCGATATATTCATCGTATAGATTAACCAGCAGGCCGTGTTCTTAACAGAACGTTTCGGAGAACCGAACCAAGTGCTTGACGGAACAGCTGATGAAGGGATGCAAGAAGAAATGGCTTAAAGTTTTGAAGGCTAAAGTGTTTTATACATGAATAATCAGAGCTCCTGTAGCAGATGCTTTGATTTGCATATACATTTATGTAAATTATTTAGCTGAAAGCTTTTCCTCGGACCAGAGATGAGCAGCAAAGCTGGAGAGACATCACCTCTGACGAACGTCCTGACAACATGGCTTGTTTAAAAAAAAAAAAAAAGATGGGAGTTTAGAAGTGTGCATTTTGCTTACATCTTCTTAAAAAGTCAGCATCCAAACCTGTTCAGGTTGAAACACGACCATGCAATACAATCATGACTCCATCACCAGTGGCTTGGCATCAAAACTTAATTCTCATGTTAGTTCTTACATCAAAGCTTTGTGATCAAAGAGTTTTTATGCAACCTGTACAAAGATCAGCAGAACTTATTTAAATTGTGTGTGTGTGTGTGTGTGTGTTTGTTTTCTAGGGGCCACAAGGACCTCCAGGACTCCCAGGACAAACGGTGAGACTTGTATAACACTTAGCTCATATTCAGGACTGGACAGATTCATGCACTTTGTGACGTCTTTATCGCTCTCGCACAGGGAGAAGGAGGAAAGCCTGGGGTTCCTGGGAGAGATGGAATACCTGGAAAGGAAGGAACACCTGGATTACCGGGAAAACAGGCAGGAAGATCACTCACTCATCATCTGTACCGCTTTATCCTGTATTCAGGGTCACAGGGAGCCTGGAGCCTATACCAGGAAACTTGGGGCACGAGGCGGGGTACACCTCACTCATTCATACACTACGGGAAATTTGGGAAAACCAATTAGCCTAAAGCCATGTCTTTGGACTGTGGAGGTGCCAGGCGACAGTACTAACCGCTACACCACCGTGCCGCCGGCAGGAATATCATTCAACTCAATGTCATGACTTTAAACTCTTCTCTGCTTTTATACTTGTGCTTTGTTTCACTCTTTCTCCAACTCCCTACAGGGCATCGCGGGACCAGCAGGACCCCCAGGGACAAAAGGCGAGCAAGGGGACAACGGACCACCTGGAAAAGTGTGTACAGATATCTGCCAGCGTTATACTTCATGCTTAGCTCCTTTACACGAAACTACATTGCTAATCGCATTTCTGCCTGTATACATAATGTGCATCTGAAAGATTAAAAGTGATGCCCACTGGGACATCAGGCCAAAGCAGAAGTAGATCCGGGCAGCGGATTTACATTCCGACCTGTAAAATGAGATGAACGTTTATTGATGAAGAGATGCCATGAAGATGACTTTTTGTTCCAGGAACAACTATTTATAGCTGCTATAATATAAATAATAGCAGGAGCAACCTTTAATGTTCAGCTCAACCTTTTTGGTCGAGAAAATGATCTGTATCTTATTGAAAAACGTCTCAAACTTAACCTGTTTGCGTCAGCTCCACCACTTGGTTCAAGTATGCTGTGCTAAGCAAATTCACTAGATGTTGCTGTTTCTTTAATTGCATGCATTTGTTTTTTATTAAATACCAAATCACAGCTGCAAAAGCCATATGACATACCAGGATGTGCTGTTATAGGAAATATTTCATATTTGTTTATGTATCAATGCAGTACACCATTGTTATGGTTGTCATGAACACATACGTTAAACTACTCGTGGATTAGTAGATTTGTACATGACAGATTTGTAACCATTCTTTTGGAAGGCAATTTTTATGAAAATGCATGTGATGTAAAGTGAACAGTCAGGTATACCGTAATAGTGAATACAGAACATGTGAATTCAGGGCACAGCTTTGGTTTATACAGTCTTCTGCTCAAGACATCTTTAATATGCATTGAAATGCAAGTATAAGACCCTGGCCTAGTGTGTATACACACATACGTCATATCCTTATGCTCTTAAATATCCTTCTTTCTCCTGGTCGTTAATCAAGCTCTCGGCTTTATATTTCTGCTTCTCTCTGCAGTCGGTTGCTGGACCCCCTGGAGTGAAGGGTGCGCCGGTGAGTCACAGCTCAGGATATGAGCAGTCATCTGCATTACATGATTGCGTAACGGATGCAGAGTGAATTGCAGATGTTTTCGACTGCTTGACTAACTACTGTCTATCTTTCTGAATATAATATTAAAGGGTCCTCCGGGTGAAACTCTGCCTGGTGTAGCAGGGGAGGGAGGCTTACCCGGATTGCAGGTCAATCTCAATCTATTCATCCATTGATATCAATATTTAACACTGCATCACTTGTAATACATTCACACGATTTAAAGGTTTGGCTAAAAACTGTAGAAAAATGAAGATAAAAAATGTTGGATGGTTTGAATCTAAATCTTGGAGTGAATCAGGACTGTTTACAACTTTAAACACCATCAATCCTACAATAAACCTAACATTTCGAACAATTAAAAAATGTCAGTAAGGAATGGGCTTGCCCAATGGGCTTAATTTGCATACTGAAAGGTGATTGGCTCTTGTATTTTGTGATGTAATGATCTGTGCCAGTGGGATGTTTAAAGTGCCACTATTATCTTTTTTCAAATATGATCTTTCATGCAGTGTGTCATGTAGCTGTATGTGAACATCAACTATCTGCACTATCTGTGACAGTGCACGATAAATGAAGTTTTTGTCTATTAAAAAAAAAAGTCAGCTCATATTCGCCTAAACGAGTCGTTAGCAATTCGAATCTTTTACGGTTACGGATCCACGTCACTCCGTAACATATTTGCATAATGTCCGCCCACATTCTACATCGCGAACAACTTGCCCGCCATCTTACAATTAACGTTACCACAATCTTGTTAATGTGACCGAGCATTCATGCCGGGTTCGCTTAAACCCTTTGTAATATAAAAAAAACTATACAAAATGAGAGCACACGAAATCCTTTTTAACTGTTTATTCTCCACCATTCACCAAAACTTAACACTCGCGAAGTGGCAAGGCGCATTCGCACTTCGCATGTGCGGATGCATTTTTTCCCTCGGGGCTTGCCGTAGCTTCTTTTTCCCGAGGGAAAAAATCCATCCGCACACGTGAAGTGCGCATGCACCATTGCCCTTTCCCTGACCTGCCTTCAAAGGAACAGCCGGGAAAGAGCGGGTGGGGTCGGGGGGTGGAGGGGGTGAGAAGTAGTAATGGTGGACCAGCCCTTATTTGTTTGGACGAGAGAAGGAGAGATTGCTGTGGATCATTTTCTTTCGAAGATTTTTCTACCGGATTATCTTTTACTGGACATATTCCCCGGACTTCTCACCCTCCGTCATCGGCCTCCTGGACTTCATTAATCCCAGTGAGACCGAACCATACTCGGTATACTCGGATAACACACATACGATAAACACGGACTTCGGACATTTTCCACTTACTCGCGTTCACATACACATACCGTTTAGTATATATAGTTTGCAAATATTGTTTATATCTTTGTTTGGTTGTGATGCACCTTTTTCGTTTGCTTTATTTAGTTTTGTATAATACACGTTTGCTTTGCTTTATCTACTTTCTACTTTGTTAATCCTTTTTGCTCACCGGCCTTTTAACTCAACACCGACACAAAGATAAAAGACCTCTCGATTTTTGTAGCCACAGTTAATATAAAATTAGCTGGTCGTTACAAGGTAAAACCGACGCCATCTTTTCTATGTATTGACGGGTCTCCAGAGCCTTCGTTCAGTTATGGTAATGGGTGTTTCGTTTTCCGACACACGCCGTAGCGGTAGACCAATCATAAAGGACCGCGCCATCTGACCAATCACAGCAGTGACGGCTCACGGAAAGGGGAGGGGTTTAGACAGACTGAACCTTCGAACTGCTTGACATGAGTCGTTTATTTAGAAATGGGGTGAAATTAAATCTATTTTTGGAGAAAACTAACGTGTTTTTTGACCTTGCATACATGTAAACCTGTTTTATGAGACTCATTAAGCAATATTAGCAACCTTTAAAATGGCATAATAGGGGCACTTTAAAGCACAGCGAAGCTTTCCAATGCTGGTTCCTGAAAGGTTTTTACACTCTGACCATCTTCAGAAAGAAAAAGAAAAAATCTCCAGACTTGTGTTGTCAAATGGAAGGTTTAAGAAACAGACTTTACATCATTAAACTCACAATAAACTCCAACAAATAAACTTCTTTTCTTCCTCGCAGGGTATTAAAGGAGATAGAGGACCAGCTGGAATCAAAGGTGAAAGGGTGAGTATAAAAGCCATGCATAAGTAAACCCTCACATCTCTTTTCCACAAACACACACACACTGCCTTACACACACTATATTGATGACTTTATGTCATGTGTTGACCCTGTAGGGTGCATCTGGTGACCCGGGAGAGGCAGGTGAAAATGTGAGTATCTGTTTATTTAGACAAGCGACAGATCTATTGTTCACCTGGTGTGATTCTAACAAGTCTTTCTGTCCTTTTAGGGACAAAGAGGACCGCTCGGGCCAAAAGGAGCTAAAGTAGGGCCCTAACTCTGATTCTGCCACTGAGACGGATTATTTCAGCAGTGCCTGTGGGGTGATTTTGTTGAGTTTCTGTTTGTATGATATTAGGGTGAAGCGGGTGTTGGAATGGTTGGTCCTCCAGGACAGCCTGGACCTGCAGGCTTAAAGGTATTAAACTTATTAAGTTTCGTTCACTTTTCAAGCCATGTCGCTCAATTCCCATTTTTTGGGGGGGTCAGATTAGATTTGCATGTCGCTCATAATTACACGTCCGTGTGCGAGTACTCGTTCGTGTCAAACAAAGATCTGCTTGGGGTTTTGCTCTGGTTTTGGCAGCTGTTACGCTCTACGCAGCTTCCACTGCAGCACTCATCCTCTCAAAGTGATGGTGAAAATCTACTGCAAACACGAACATCTACAGTTAAATGCCAGCGTTGTCACGAGTCGCCTTGTAAAATGTTAACAAGCGTGAAGCACTCGGTTTTGCACTGTTTTATGCGCTTCTTTTTTAAAGAATAGGTCAGAGAATATAGATGTCGTTGTTCCTTTAGTGCCGCTCCAATTGCCTGGATGTTTTCATAACCTTTCTTTCTTTTTAGTGAAAACCTAATTTGATGTTTGATTCAAACATGTCAAATCGCTGCCTGAACACACGGTTACTGAGCATCCACACTATGCTAGTCATAGCAAAGGCATACATGATGCTAACCGATGCTACGTGATTTTCAGACCACCATATGATTATGTTTTCTAACACGTTCATTCTCAAATTAATTCTTAGCGTAATGTCCGCACACACCCAGTTGTCACAAAGTAAATCATCTAAAGTCACTCAGTTGAAGCCCGTCTCAACCCCTTCCCTAATCCCAGATCTGTCTGCTCCAACCTCAGCTCAGGGAGTGTCCGATATTATTTATACACTTTTCTGGTTGCACGTTTCAGCATCTAACTTAAGACATGAACCAGTGAGAAACAGGTGCAGATGATGACAGATGATCAGGTGGGTGATTAGTATAACTGCTGATGCTGAATGGTTGGAACAGACGAGAGGGGAAATGAGGTCGCTGCTGAGGTCTATCAGTTTTTAAGTTGTCTTTAAATCTTTAGGCCTATGGAAAAAAGTTGTTTCCATTTATTTTGTTTAATCTACATCATATTTAATCATAATGTAAACAAAATCGCAAAACAAATCATGTAGAAACCTAGGAATTTTGATAATATCACATTGGGAGGTCCCGGGTGATTCCCATCCCAAGATAAAATCTTTTGCCACTGTCAGTTTCTTCTCTTCTTTTAAAACTTTCAACTTTATGGAATTTCTCTACTCTCATAGCTATACAACTTTCTTCGACGTTTTATTGTAGTTAACAAATCAATTAGCACTAAGAAGAGCATTAATAATGATGTATACTGTTAGCATTATGAGGCCTTCATGTCTGCACAAACAAATAAATACTGTATGTATTTTTTTCTGTTAAAACTGAAATATCTCAGATTTGCTATATACTGTAATATGAACATGACTTGTGTTTTGTCTAAGGGTGATCCTGGTCTCCCAGGCCCTCCAGGCCCACCTGGACCGCAAGGTACATCAGGAACACCAGGACTCGCTGGTCAAAGAGGGGAAGCGGGTCAACCAGGAAGTCCAGGACCTCCAGGAGACAGGGTCAGTGAGGACTCTCGATTTTTCACATTAATGACTGTGATGAAGTTTTACTGCAGTGGAAATTCAGATGCACATAAACCAGGACTAGTATCTGTATTTGTAACTGTAGTTAAATATCATTTATCTCACAATGTTAAGCTATAGACTGGTGGACCTTACTAGCATTAATGTTCTGATGTGCACAAGGAGGAGGATGAATGTTCTTGTCACCTGAGATTCTAATATTGATACATTTCCGTTATCTAAAGTGTGATTTGGGTGATAATGAGGGCGACCACATGGATGTTCCGTACTGATCTCAGACTTTTGGGATGTGTTTAAGGGGCTGCAAGGCTTCATAGGCAAAGCAGGAAACCCAGGAATGCCTGGTAATCCTGGACCACCTGGACCACCGGTGAGTGTGAACAGAATGCATGAGTTCGAATTGTTGTTGTTTTCCTTCCTATACACACTCTTTCTGTCTCTTCTTATCAGGGTAGTGCAGGAAACCCTGGGCTTAAAGGTGATAAAGTAAGTGTCGTTTTGTTTTATTGCATGATCACGGAATAATAATATGTATTTTGCTTGAGAGTTTCTTTTAGTAGAAAGATAAAATATTTGATAAATAACCATATCGCTCACTCAGGGTGAGGTTGCTGTAGGAGTACCAGGACAGAGAGGAGAGAGAGGAGATCCTGGACCTCGGGTAAGAACCTCACGACCTGTATACGATTCTTTTATTGTCACTGCGCATTTAATGACATTTTTAAACATGTATGATTTTATAAGATATACATTTAGTTATACACAGATCAGCCAGAAAATTATGATCACCTACAATAATATGGAGCAGGAAATCTGCTCAGGTGGTAATAGGAATATCAGCTTTTAAACTTTGTCTGTGTTTCTCCTCTAAGAATTAATTTTCACATTCATATGATTAAGTTACTAAAGGTGCATGGGTACATTATGATATTAAATAACAGTACAGGAACATTTGCATTGCATTTAACAACAACCTTTGCTCGTTGCCTGTAGGGAGAAGAAGGACGACCTGGAACAGATGGAGAGAGAGGTTCTCCGGTAATTCTGATCACATTTTCCTTTCTCCTCCAAGCCTACCTTACCTGTTTATCTTATATATTCTCTACTCATCCATTGCATCTCTCTGGCACTCTCTCTGGTCCCTGGGTGTTGCTCTGAAAAAAAAACGAGTCCTATCAGTTGTGTCTATGTCTCCATCATGATGACTAATCACACCTCACAGACACGGAGCTCAATATCTCAGTGTGTTTAAGGGAACGAGCAGCAGATCGAGGCAGAGGGGAGTCACACTGCTTTTATATTTATATAAATACACTCACCTCTCCCACTCACTGTCATGTTCTTAAATTATTAATACAGTGTGAATGAATTAAAAATACATACACATACACAAACCTGGTGGCTCGCACAGCAAGTCCTTTATACATACAGTAGATACGAGTGTACATCAATCAGTTGGACTATTACGTATATAACTTTTTGAATTACTTTTCTTGCTACCTTATATTTTGTGATGTCACATTTATGTGAATTAAGAACAAACACTTACTCAATACCTCCAGCTCATATTTATCATGTATGGATTCACTTGCCGAAGGTTTCCTCAAAGTTAGCCATCACACCGTGAAATCAGTATATCGCACACGTTAATGTTTTGTTCGACCGCTTTTCCTTTGATTACACATACACAGTGTGGTGTCAAGTGAAAATGATTCCTCATGCTCCCAAAACCATGCTCCCTCATGCTCTCATGCGTTCAAATTCCTGGAACACGCCCCGTACCATCAGGGAAGGAGTGGGCTCGGTCTGGGCTCGTTGGGTCACTTGGCCCTTTTCCATTACAAAAAAAAACCGTAAAGAACAACAGAGGTAAGATAACTGAGTTACTGTCCTGCAAAAAGGTTCAGTTAACATCACAGAAGGTTGATATGGTACAAAACGGAAGAGTGCAATAAGAATAGTGCAAGTGTGCTTATTTTAGTTGATTAAAGTGACATTTTAAAGGGCAATATAAAACAGTATAAAAACAAAAAAACAAAAAAACTATCTCCTTGGGTTAGGGTGAACTTTTCCACGTTCAGGGAAAGATTGTTGTCTGTGCACCACTCTAATGAGACCCACCACAGTCGTGACGTCCGCAAACTTGATGAAGAGGTTGGAGTTGTGTGATGGTGTGCAGTTGTGGGTCAAAAGCCTGAAGAGGATTGGGCTCAGCACACATTCTTGGGGGGCCTCCTTGCTCAGAGTGATGGTGCTGGAATGTTATTGGCGACCCGTACTGCCTGAGGTTTACCAGTCAGGAAGTCCAGCAGCCAGATGCACAATGGGGTGCTGAGCCCTGAGTGAGCTGTTGTGGGATGATCGTGTTGAAGTCGATGAATAGCATTCTAAGATGAGAGTCTTTGTTTTCCGGGTGGGTGAGCGCTGAATGGAGGACCGTAGCAATGGTATCATCGGTTGAACGATTGGACCGATAAGCAAACTGGAAGGGGTCCAGGGAGGGGGGGGAGGGCAGTATTGATCTACTGCATGAGTAGCCGTTCAAAGCACTTCATAATGATGGGAGTAAGTGCAACTGGGCGTAAGTCCAGGATGGAGATGTTTTCTTAGGTACTGGGATTATGGTGGTGGTTTTGAAGCATAATTCAATTCAATTCAATTTTATTTATATAGCGCTTTTAACAATGGTCATCGTCTCAAAGCAGCTTCACAAAAACTAAAAA
>JAOTQY010000015.1:1677851-1690695 GCA_026413445.1 Dolichallabes microphthalmus
TCTGTAATAATTATAATAATAATAGTAATAATCATAATAATAATAATAATAATAGTAGTAGTAGTAATAATAATAATAATGTTTTAAAATAGAATCAACTTAAAGGCAAAAAAAAGTCTATATTTTAAGTGAAAACTATATATTTTTTACTTACTTTGAAACTATATTATTTGTACTAAAATAATTGGGACAGCACACAATGTAGTATTTTTTTTTTCATCATTATTGAAACACACAACAAAACAAGAAATAGTGAAACACCAGATGTAAAACTAGTTTTTAAAATCTGCTTTAAACGGTAAGAATTGGTTTCCAGACAACGTCCAAAAATATGTTTTTGCCATTTTTATTTTTACTTGATGACCTTCATGTTGAGAATTGTAATAGACGTAGGGAGAGAATGGCTTCATATTTACTGCTGTCTGCGGTGTGGAAAACAGAACACTGCAAATGGCACTTTTGTTTTCCAACTGCATGTTACTGTCCTGGGGGGGGGACATATTTGCCCAATAAGAAGGTAAATTGAAGACCAAATTTACTCTGTGAACATAAGAAAAAGGTGCAGCTTTCCCAGTAATTTCAAGCTAAGAAACCCAGGCTAGTCGTGAGTGAATTGGCCAATCACAATCTAGGAAAGTGCTGCAGTGCTGAAAACAGGGTGTGGCGCCAGGAAAAGATTGACACGTTTAAGTTTGTTAAACTTAAAGAAATACCTAGTTTACCTAGTGACTACCTCATAATGTTTAAGTAACGTAAAAACGTACGGTTTGCACAGGATCAGTATTTAGGTTAACAGTGTACAGTACATTATAGTGAACTTTACAAATATATACATAATGTATTGAAATCTCACGCAGTTAAAGAAGGACGTATTCAGGCAAACATGCAGCCATGAGAAAGTCAAACGGTTTAAAATCGATTGAATGTTTTAACTGAGGAAATAAAGTCAGGATCAGGTTAGCAGGCACAAAAAGCAGGAATTATTGTTTGTCAAAATGTTACGATGATGTTAATCTGGCAACCTTATGGACGTTTGGACAGCATTAGGACTAGGTTGTTTTAAGTGTACGTTTTTGATAAAATGATGTCGAAACAACGTTATCTACATGACGATGAGATGATATTGGATAGATTCCCCAAACAAACTGTTGCAAAGAGACTTCAAAACAATATTAACACCAAACCAAACATGCGGTTAATGCTCACAAATTCACATAAGAACAAATGACGGAAAACAGCAATTTATCAAAACTGCCTGTATTACACTGGAAATCAGCCATAAGGGTTTAAAAAATAGTTTTGGAGCTAAGACGCTACTCACTGTAATATTTCTGAAAGAAAATTAAACAGAGAGGTAGCAATAACAATAACAATAACAATAACATTAACATTAACATTGCATGAAGAATTCTAAACCTAACTCAACATTAACAATTTTTCACTTGGAAAGTTGAAGTTTCTCGAAAGTTTTCGCTTCATTTAAAATCCTACAACAGGTGTGTTACCCGATTTCTCCACAATTCAATGCACATGTAAAAAGCAACAAAGTGACACCGCAAGAAATGACATTTGAGGGGCGTTCAAGTCAAACCAGGACTTGTGAGATTAACATTCGCTGAAAACTTCAAGCACAGTGCGGTGATGAGACTGTTAGCCACGGTAAAACATCTGAGCGGTGCAAATGTTATAAAGAAAACTGTTTGTCCGTGAATGACGATCCTGGTGGCTGTGAGCTCACTGATGTCGTTCCCGTGAACATTCAGTGAGTGGAACGGCTGATCCGTGACAATGAACTTTGCCAACTTGCACAAGAGACTGTGTGTGTGTGTGTGTGTGTGTGGGAACTGTACACAACATCATTCCCCAAAAACACTCGCACGTTACAGGAACTCGGCTGGGAGGTATAGACACATCCCCGTACAGTCCTGAGCTCACCCCATGTTTTGGAGATTTAAAGGAGTTCCTGGGAGGCCAGTGTTTCAGCTAGTGCACTGAAGAAAAACTTGTGAAATGTTTTTCTGCTCACCGCAGCTGTAAAGAGTTGCTATTTGAGTTACTGTTGCTTTTAAGCATTTTGTTTGTTTGTTTGTTTTGTTTTTCAGTGTTAACTCTAGAAACCTTCACTGTATAAGATTTCCAAGAGATCAGCGGTTTCTTAAAGCCTCAAACCAGCCCGACTGGTAGCAACAAGCAAGTCACAGTCACTGAAAGCAAATTTCCTCCGTGCTGATGTTTGATGTGAATATCTTCTGAAACTGCTGGTGTGTTATCTGCATGATTCGATGCATTATAATAATAACTACATGATGGTTCAGGTGTGCAGGTGTTTCTTCTGCGCTTTAGTGGCTGTGTGATCGTTCGAGTGTGTGTTTACTAGAATCGAGTAATTACAATAGTGCTCATGTGACTCAGCCTTACTGGAAACGTTGTCAGAAGAAACAGAAATGGGGTACGTGATGGTGGTAGGTGACACTTTTTTGGTCATTTGAAGCCCTGTGTGTGTGTGTGTTTCCTGATTAACAGGAAGCCATGTCCTGGACAGAAACCAGCTGGGAACAGCTGTGCACTTTCTCTTTCCTTCCTCTGCTTTTGTTTGTGCTTTCCTCTCTTTCCCTCCACCCGTTTCTCACCCTTTGTTCGTTCAATCTCCTTTTCTCTCTGAATCCCCACCCGACCCGACAACAGCTGCCCGGCTCTGATTGGCTGAAACCGGAGAGGAAGGAGGGGCGAAGTGAGTTGTTGTGCGATTTCTCCCCTCTGCCTGGAACAGACTGCTCAGTCTCAGCAGAGCCAGTAAGGCATACACAGTGTAGAATCACACTGAAAAATCACACACACACACACACACACACACACACACACACACACACCGCACAATCACTGCCTGCTAGACTTTCATTTAGCTGTTCCTTTAAGTGGAAGAATCTAGGAGTTAAAGGATCTAGGCATTTTGTGATCCCCTTCATGTGCCTCTCTTTGTGTTGAGGTAAAGGTGGTATGAGGACAGGCACAGAGCCTCATACCCGGAGAACGCCGCATGTACTTGGAGGATGAGTCCAGCTTTAAAGGCGCTGATGGAGGGGTGTAGATACCCAGGGAAAGGCCAGAAGAAAGGTGGAGTGATGTTGGAACCGTTTGTTCATCAGGTCGGTGGCCACTCGTGTGTTCTGCGCTTTGGGGAGCAGACCATCTGCAAGCCACTGATCCCGCGAGAACACCAGTTCTACAAGAGCCTGCCGCCAGAGATCCGTAGATTCACACCTCAGTACAAAGGTACGAACACAACATACACACTCCAACACACACACGATTCAGGCCTGCTTGTGCTGGTGTGCTGTTATAAGTCTGAGCTTTTTCTCCGTCTCTCAGTCTCTCCTGGTCTTCCGTTATCCAGCTTCTTCTGCATATAGAAATCCTTTATAGAATAACTTTATTCCCATTTAAATTATGTCTGCATATAAGGACATATTGTAACGAGGGCCTTCTGTGATATACAGTATAGGAGTGTATACATATAGTACTGTCTTAATTATGTGAAAGGAGATCTTAAAGTCAAAATATCTTTGTGTGTACAAACCATAAAGGCGGTAAAGAGTAAAATATCCAGGTTGATATCTGCCGTGATCAGTCTTTAAAAAAAGGCTTAAACAGGAAACAGCTTTGATGATATTCACTGTTGTGTAATAATTTTTTTTTTTAAAGCAATCAGCTGGAAGATTTTTGATTCCAGAATTTTTGAGAACCTGCCACACACCTTTTGGAGACGGTCGTACTTACATTCTTAAAAAAAAAAAAAAAAAAAAAAAACACAACTATTTCTTTTTCTTTTTTTTATTCCCACACACCAGGGTGCCTATACTTATACACAGTACTGTATCTTCATACGAATACCAAAGATAGACAGGTAGAGATGATGATCAAATATCACACACTTGGGTATTATAGTGAAAATGTTGCACGTACGTATGTGCTAATGTTATTTACCGTTTCTATCGTAAGATGTTATGGAAAGCGGACACAGACTGATGCAAGACGCACGACATGAACTCGATTGAGTTACACCTAAATATGGATCAATACTAGAAGGAGCTCTGAGGAAAGACATTCAGCCCTCATATGCAGTGAGCCAGACATCTCTAATGCCAGATCACTTTCAGGATGATTTACTGACCCCATGACACACACACACACACACTCTGAGTCATTCCTAATGTGCGTGTGATTAAAGGAAGGTATTTTTTAAGACAGTAGACGTGTGTGCTGTCAGTGTCTCTGACCGACATACGGCCTAAATATAAGCCAGGAGCCAGCATGAGACTGGAAAGAAGTAGAGCACACACACACACACACACACACACTCTCTCTCTCTCTATGTCTCTCTCTCTTTACACACCCACAAACACATTATTCATTATTGTAAAAATCATAATCACTGACGACCCCTCATTCACACACACACACACACACACACAAACGGGTTTGACTCAGCAGCTGAGCGTGCATGCATGAACCTATGACATCACAACTGGTGACATCACCCCTGTTAACCGTCCTGCACATTACAGGAAAGCCTCAGGGTCCTAAAGTACACTACACACAACCCATGATGTGAATATTCCTTTTTCATTTTGCTTTTTTTTGCATTTGCTCTAAGATCTAATTCAGATTTGCTTCAGGAATAAAAGACACTTTCATTCGCTGCGATGAAGACGAGTTAATGTCATCATCGCAGAGTTGATTAATCTTTATAATGGCACATCCTAAGTTCATTAGTTTCCCTATAACAGCACGTCCTGAGTGTTTTATTCGTCTCATACGACATGAACGTTCCACATTCCTTATACAATCTTTTTTTTTTTCTCTCCAAAAGTATTAATGAATGAGATGTTGTCATCCCTTTATAGATATTTCCATGTTGTGGAACGTCCTCAAGGCCTGTTAGTTCATGTTAGTTCATGTTAGTTCGTGTTACCAACCCGAGTAAACTCTTCTGTCATGAAACATGAAGCTCTCTGACGCTGGAGACTTCTTCCTTTAAAATGGATTAACCGTCTCCTACAGATGCAGCGGAGCGTCTGTCTGTCTGTCTGCTTGTGGACTTTTTCTATCGAAACAATTATGTACTATAATGAGCATGTTAATTAACATACATGTGACTTCCTATATGAAATTAATCAACCCACCAATCAGAATCCAGGTATCCATTTGTAACTTTTCTGCTTAAAAGATGAAAAGAAAAGAAAAAAGACTTAAAAATGGACTAAGACTTAAAATAATATGGAAGAGGCATGGAAAATATGACAAAGTCTTCATGAGCATGTTCAAGACCATCTCTGTGATCTTCAGACACACACTGTGAAGCAAATCAAAGGGAAGGAATAAACGTATCTCCTTCTTCGGTTCTCAAAATACTGATCATGTGCGGGGTTAAAATCGTAATATATAATATTATACTGTCAGGACAAAACAAAGCTTCGGTTCACGTCACTCCTCGTAATCCTGTTATAATGCAGGGGTCTGCACATGGACGTAAGGTCAGAAGGTCAAACAGTAATCCTATCAAGTTTCTGTCGATCATGGAGATTTGTCACTTGACTTTAATGTGTGTGTTGATTCAGAGAGCTAACGTCAGTGTGTCCTAACAATAACCAGACGGCGTCTGTACAAGTTGTACTTCTGTTTTCAAGAACACATTTTACAAGTCAATTCCTCCAGCTTGTACACACAGCATGACGAACAGACAACAGCTGCTTTTAGAAATATTTCTTGCTTTTAGCCTTTTATGCCGAATCACGTCCCTCCTTGATGCTGCAGTATTGTTGTTGTTGTTTTCCTGCGCGCTGCGTTCTTATCTTAATTTAACATTCTCATGTGATGCGCTCGAGAGGTTGTCATGGAAACGCAACGAAGAGAGGAAATTTGCTGAATGGTTCCAGATCAGTGGGAAGAAAATGTGCCCTCACGTCCTGTCTGCCTTGTTGCCGTTGTCCCTCTTCTTGCTGTAGGTGTGGTATCGGTGAGCTTCGAGGAGGATGAGGAAGGCAACCTGTGTTTGATAGCGTACCCTCTGCACAGCGATCCGTCTGATCAGGAGAACACGGAACCCTTGTCCGACGGAGAACCCAAGAGCAAGCTGCTGAAGTGGAGCAAGAAGAAGCCGTCGGCCCTGATGGAGAACGAGAGGACCAGACAGAGCCGCAAAGAGGACAAGAGCAAAAGGTAAATATGAGACTCTGGTGTAGTGAAGCTACTGGAGATCATGTAGATGAAACAGCGCTGTATATCAGACGCTCACACGGGCCTCGGCTTCTCTCTCGGCAGCTATCGTGAGGATAAAGCAGAGGTGTTGTACTACAGCCTGGAGAAAGGAAACATGTTACCTCAGATCAAACACAACCCCTGGAGTCTGCAGTGCCACCAGCAGCATCTGCAGAGGATGAAAGAGAACTCCAAACACAGAAACCAGCACAGTATCCTTTATAGCTTTTGATAAATATGGACATTCGTTTGGAACAGTGTGTGTGTGTGTGTGTGTGTGTGTGTGTGTGTGTGTGTGTGTGTGCCAAAATTCACATAACCCAACAGTAACACAGTAAGTGGGATACATGCACCAGGGTTCGAGTCAACAACTAAAAATAAATCAACACGACAAGACAGACGTACAAACTGACATTAAATCCAAAACTTGATATTTTTTTGGAGCAACTCGAGTTCTAGTTCGGTGTGGAAATGGAATTTAGCGGGTGCCAATACTTTTGAATAGTTAGTGTTATTCCCATTACAAGAATCAAAGTCGTTTCAGGTTAGTGAGGCAGTAATGACCTTTTCTAGTTTTTTTTTTGTTTGTTTGTTTTTGTTTTGTCTAGCCATTTATTTTTTTCGACTTTCTAGAACAACACTGGAGATTTCAAAACTATTTAATAACACATATGGCATTATGTCATAAAGTAACAACAACAACAGTCAGTTGTTATTTTAAGCCACGAAGCTCAGCTGTCCTGGAACATTTCTTGCAAGAACAGTATTGTGTCAAGTGCGTCTGCAAAAGCCATTAAGCTCCATGATGAGGAAACTGTCTCTCATGAAGACCTTCCCAGGAAAACAAGACCAAAACTGACCTCTGCTGCAGAGGAGACGTTCATTTAGAGTCACCAGCCTCAGAAATCACAGATTAACCTCAACCAGCAGCTCAGATTAAAGCCTGGTGCCTTCAGCATTGTTTTACAAGGTAGAGAGAAATAAAGATCAGGAAGGACCATGGAATTAGAAGGTGTGTCCAATCTTTTGGTGAGTTACTGTATGAGCTACTGTATGTGGCATCGCTGCGACGGCGGGCGAGACGTTTCGTGCTAGAGATGAGAGAGAGACGGATGTGCTTAGGTTGAGATGTGAATAATCTCGATTTCCTTAACTCAAAGCCCTTTTCAGAGTTCATTCTCCTGGAGAACCTGACATGGCGCTATCGGGTTCCTTGTGTTCTTGATCTAAAAATGGGAACCCGGCAGCATGGTGACGACGCGTCGGAAGAGAAGAAAGCGAACCAAATCCGCAAATGCCAGCAGAGCACGTCCTCGACGATCGGAGTGCGGCTCTGTGGGATGCAGGTAACAACACGCTTAATAGTAAAACAGTGAAGCATCCGCTACGATATTAAAGACGTTGTAGCTGCTTTTGAAACTTCCTGTAACAGTCAGACTACATTCATCTGTTTTTGTTTCCTGTGTGTAGGTGTACCACAGTGTGACGGGGCAGCTGATGTTCATGAACAAGTACCACGGCCGCAAGTTGAGTCTATCCGGCTTTAAGGAAGCCCTGTGTCAGTTCTTCAGCGACGGACGTGTTCTCCGTAGAGAGCTCCTCACTCCGGTTCTCCACAGGCTCAAAGAGATGCGAGCCGTCCTGGAGGCCTGCGAGAGCTACCGCTTTTTCTCTTCTTCTCTCCTGATCATCTACGACGGGGCGCCGGCGCCAGCTCCCGCACGATCTCGACCCTCTCGTGGAGGAGAGGAGGAAGACGAGGATGAAGACGAGGACGAGGACGAGGAGGAAGGAGCGTACGGGGGCCGTTCCCAGCACCGCGACTGTTCCAGTGGATCGGGAGCGAGCTCCCCGCTGGTGGACGTGAGGATGATCGATTTTGCACACACGACGTGCCGCGATTACGGCGAGGACAGCGTCGTGCACGAGGGCGGAGACAGCGGCTATATATTTGGCCTGCAGAATCTCATCAGCATTCTGTCGCAGCTCGAGGAGCACAGCAACGATTAAACACGTGGCTCATTACACATGTTGTTGGTGCACCGACCGCTATGCTAGGCTTCTAGTGGATACCCTGACGAAGGCATCAGGGCTGAAGGCTATGTTCCGATCCCTCAGAGCTTTAGTCACGCCCCGAAGACGTGGCACCAGAGGATCAAGGAAGGGTGGAAGGTTAAAACCCAAATGGCCTTCAGGAGATGAAGGGACTGAACTTCTCACACGTTTTTATAGTTGTTTTTTTTTTTTTTTGGTTGGTTGGTTGTTGTTTTTTTTTCAGTATCTTGTGTGGTCCCTCTCTCCTCTACTTTCTCTCTACATGACAGAAAAATAAAGGCAGACCACCATTAACGGTCTGGCAGATGTCTTTATCTGTTCTCACTCTGAGTGGGTTACGAAACCTAAGCAAGAAAAAACACTTGTTTTTGCACATGCATTCAAACTTCGAATGAGATGAGGATTTGTAGCAATGCAAAAAAAAAATAATAATAATATTTTTTTTATCTTTAGCACAAAAGAAAGACAAGCCATTACGATACGAACTATTCACACACATCAAGGTGCTTTAGAACTGCCATCAAGACCAAGAGAGATTTATTATAAGGAAAGAAAAGGGAATAAAAACCTCCTGTGGGCGATAATTTATTGGACTGATTTCATCACAGACGCTTTACAGCACTTGTTTATCTTCACACTTCATTCCATAGTTCATTAGATGTGATATAAAGCAAATGAATATGAAGCAGATTTTATTTATTGATAAGCATATTTCTTAATATGAAGATCCTAAAAGGACTGTATGACATTCCATCCTACTGTACTGTCGTTATTACTGTATGTGAGATTTATACGAGTCAATCCTGGTTTTCACTCTGCTCTGTCTCTGAATAACACTATACAACAGAAATAAAAGACTTTGCTTCTACTAAACACTGCTAAAATCCTGTGCAGAACTGTATATATATATATATATATATATATTTTAATGATGGTCCATGATTGCTTACAATTGCAGGTTTCATGTTAAAATAATCAGTGGCCTGGTTCTCGACTCTGATTGGTCAGAAGGTGCTGATAATTTGCGTGTAACAGCAGGTCTGATGGTAGTGCAGCTGTAGATAAAATGCATAATAAATATACATAGAGGAACTGAATATTCAATGGAAGGCGTAATCAGGTGGAAAACTGACCTTTATGGGTTGAACAGCTAGACGGTGTCCTGCACAACCTAGACTCTTCTTGACACAGCCCTCTTCTCCACACCCGCACATCATCCCAACAAGTAGATTCCCTGGTCTAGGATTTTTGCATTCTCCATCCGAGCACTGACAGCTGCCAGATGTTTCTGCTTTCTTCAAGCCCCAAATATCATCCGTCTGTGCACAGCCTAGCAAGAACAATCATAAGGCTGATTTAAGCTTCCGTGTCAGGTCTACACCATAGGTCATACTGTATGCTCGATGCCGTACCCTGGGGTGTAGCTACAGACCGGTCCACCTGGTAGCAGCGCTCTCCCAACTTCTTCCATTTTTCATTGAGTTGAACGTCGAACTGATCATCAAATTCGACATCAAGTAACTCTGGTTCAACATCTGTTAGATCCATCTTCAACAGGCTCCGCTCAGTTTCATTCACCATTACTTGTAGTACACAAGAAACTCCCTAAATTTTGGCAAAGAGACTCATCATAGAAACCCCACTGCAAACTGGTGGTTCAATAGTGTGTGCTTGCAGAGTGACACACACACACACACACACACACACACACACACACACACACACACACACATATACACACACCAGCTCAGAAGTGTAAATGCTCACAGACGATGTAGGTCACTTAGAAGCATAGAATTGACGCGCCAGCATTGATCAACTTTAGTTAACATCAGACCAGTCCAGGCCCTTCCCCAGCACCGTTCCCCAGTACCGTTCCCCAGCACCGTTCCCCAGCACCGTTCCCCAGCACCGTTCCCCAGCACCGTTCCCCAGCACCGTTCCCAAGCATCGTTCCCCAGCACCGTTCCCCAGCATCGTTCCCCAGCTCCCTTCCCCAGCACTGTTCCCCAGTACCGTTCCCCGGCACCGTTCCCCAGTAACATTCCCCAGCACCGTTCCCCAGTAACATTCCCCAGCACTGTTCCCCAGTAACGTTCCCCAGCTCCCTTCCCCAGCACCGTTCCCCAGTACCGTTCCCCGGCACCGTTCCCCAGCATCGTTCCCCATCACAGTTCCCCGGCTCCCTTCCCCAGCACCGTTCCCCAGCTCACTTCCCCAGCACCGTTCCCCAGTACCGCTCCCCAGCACCGTTCCCCAGTACCGTTCCCCAGCACCGTTCCCCAGTACCGTTCCCCAGCTCCCTTCCCCAGTACCGTTCCCTGGCACCGTCCCCCAGTACCGTTCCCCGGCACTGTTCACCAGCAATGTTCACCTAGCGTTACAGAACTTTAGCAAGCAAAATCCATTATGTTTTAACCCCTGCATCGTGTACTGTTGCTTTTCACTCATTGTTGTCTGGCACATTAGTGATTTTCATTTAATTGATGAAATTATTCAGTGCGAACTCGTCTCTCCGCTCAGGTCTCTGTGTAAGTGTGTTTGTCATCGTATCAGGTTAGTGGAACAGTCTGTTGTTGAATAAACCTCTCAGGATTAAGCCCTCAAATCCCACATCGGAAAGAACACACACACAGCACAACTGTGTCACCACCAGGCTTATGGTACAGCATTGTATTTGTCTCAATAACTATTGGCACCCTTTCTGAATATTACCATAAATGAATAAAGGATAATCTTGCATGGGGTTTGAATAAAGTTTTGAGCTTTGATATCCAGGTTTATTTTAATAGCATTGTAAATAAATAAATAAAGACCTTCTTAAGTAATTATTAAACAATCAGGATTCCTGCAATTGATATTAGGTCAGTCGTTTACTAGCAAGATACATTCATCTTATGTTGGCATTAATTTTTAGTGTAGAATCGTACTTTTGTTTTGAGGATGCTAATTGGCCTTGCATATGTGACACAATCCTTTTAAAAGATTTTTTCCACAAAACAATTTCCTACTAAGAGATGTTTTTTTTTTTTTTTTTTTTACATTTTGGCAAAATGCTAAAACGAATAGGTTACTAAAGTTTAGCCACGAGATGTTTTTCTTCAGATGATCAAGATACCTGCAGGCTACTGAGTGGAAATCAGAGCAGATGTTCCCAGAGGATCTAACCCGGTCTCAGGGTGCCTGATGTGTCCTGATAAGACCCGAGGACGAAACCAAAACAATCCCAGATCCTCCTGAGATTTGAGCTGAGGCTGCGACATCATGACTTGCAGAACTGAAACAAGTAACGAGTAATACAGAAATACAGAATGCTTACTGATATGCAAGCACCTACTAAATTTGATCTATAAATATCTTAAAAAAAACAAATGTACATGAACGTGCAGATGGTAATATCATCTTGTCAGCTAAAACCTATAGTCACATTTTGCCCCAGTTTAACACCACTGTCGGAGTTATGACTTCCTATTCTCAATAAATCAATTAACAGCAGCCATAATATAATTTTTTTTTTAAATATAAAAATATAACATCACCATAGCAACCACACTATAGAATAAGGAGAGTAAGTAGGACTGAAAATGTCCCCATAAAATTCTTGCAATAATTAGCAATGGTAATGGTAGTCTCATGTACAGCACATGTCTGTTCTGCAACGCTACAGCTTTATGCTCCAGATACAAAAATCCACTTGGAAGCGGCCCGAGGTCACCTCGCCCTCTTCGTGAGTGTGAATGTGGTGCTTTCAGAAACGCACACTAAGCTCGGCGTACATAAAAGCATCTAAAATGCAAGGACTCTTCAAGGCTTTTTATTTTGATCTAATTTAGCGAGTGTCAGGACACACGTGCTGCACGTGCGAGAGTGTGAATGTGTGCATGTGTGTGTGTGAGAGAGAGAGAGTGAGAGAGAGAAGAGTAAATCAGCACTTTCCCAGCTGCATTGCAATCCCATTTCCTTGCTTCTTGTTGCCATGGGAATAAGATCTGCAATAGAGATGGATCGCTATGGCAACAGTTTCTGTATTTTTGAGGTGATGTCATGAAGGAATGCAGAAGAATCTAGTTTGCTTCTGCATACTGTATCTCTAACTAATCTTGAAAGTGTATCTTCATCTCTGTCTCTCAGGTCTCATGCTCATGATTTTTTGTTAACCACAATTACTTCCAAATATTTCATTGCAAATAAAGACAGGAAGAGACCTACAACAACGAGTGAAGTCATATATACATATACTTGTGCTCCGGGCACGTTCCTGATGTTGCTGAATTAAAGAACTTCTCCTTGAGTTGGCAAGCTGGTGTGCAAAGCCACAGTACTGAGGCAAAACAAAGGTTTCAGCATGGAAGGAATACACTGGTGTGTTTCACTAAAATCTATCCACTGGTCCATTAATAACCAAGTTTAGTGTTTCATCAAATGTGTCGAAATTTTTGGTTCATATTAATTACAGAGGCGGCACGGTGGTGTAGTGGTTAGCACTGTCGCCTTGCACCTCCAGGGTCTGGGTTCGATTCCCCGGCCAGGC
>JAOTQY010000015.1:1976983-1993289 GCA_026413445.1 Dolichallabes microphthalmus
TGTTCTGTTACAAATAAAATATTGACATTTGCCATCTCCACATCATTGCATTCAGTTTTTATTCACAATTTGTTTAGTGTAACAACTTTTTTGGAATCCGATTTGTACTTAAAAGCCTTTGATTGGATAATTACTGCAGTTTAACCTTAACTGAAGCAATGAGTAGCTTAAAATGTTGGAAGACATATCCCATTGTCATGAAAAATATGTCACTGTTTTTTAGACGAGTTTAATTATTTGCAAAAGCAGAACTAAGGAGATTGCTGAAATGATTGGAACTGTCTAACACCTTAGTAAAACTTGAAAGGACGGTGGTGAAATGCTCAACCAAGATTGGAGATCACTTAAATGCTTGGTGAAGTTGCATCATAAAAAAATGAACAGTAAAAATCAAAGCTATGTTTAATAGTGAACGTTAAAGCATTTCCATACACATACACACAAAATATGATGATGAATTCACAGGATTGGGACTAAACAGCTGTGTCCATTAAAAAAACATTTCTTAGTGAGACTCATCAGGAAAAAAGGCTTTAATTTCCAAGGCAGCATAAGGATTGTAGTAGTGAGGTCTGATGAGTCCAGACTGACCCTATTCCAGAGCGATGGGAGTGTCAGGGTGAAAAGGGAAGCGACGCACTCATCATATATAGTGCCCACTGTACAAGCCTCTGGAGACAGTGTTATGATCTGGTCTAGGCTCAGCAACGTTATATGGCAATAAAATTAAGACAGCTGATGACCTGAATGTACTGAATGTCCAGATTATCACATCTATGAAGTTCTGGAAGCATGAGCAATCATTTCCACTCATGAATTGTCCACCAGAGTCCAGACCTTAACCTAATTGAAAGTGTTTGTGATGTGCTGGGGAAGAAGTTATGGACTGGTTTGACACTTTTCTAATCAATACAAGACCTCAGTCAGACATTAATAACTCTGGACAAAAATAAATGTTATGGCAGTGTATTAGATAAGGTTGTAAAAATGCAATGACAAATGCCAGGCAATGCATCTCTTGCAATATTAAGTGCACAAATGTTTTCACATGTGTTTTGTTTACAGACAGGGAGACCGAAATCTCACCAAGATCTCAAAGCAGGCAAAACAGAAGCACAAATGATAATGAGGGTAAGATCATGCATGTAAAGCTGCCTATAATAAATAAACAGTGTGACCTCCAGTGGTGTAAAATCACATCAGTTGAAATGTACATTATAGCATAAAGGGAAAAAAAGTCAAACACAAAACATAATTGATATTCATGGTTATTAGTCCTTTGTTAATTAATTGTTTTGCTTATTTAAAAATGGCATGCTGACAATATGTTGCAAATGCTGTCATTTTAGTCAAGAAAAAGTACTAGTATATGCTGCGAAGTTGCATGTTAAAGAAAAAGGTTCACGCAACATTTTCTGCCTGATTAGCTGACACGTGGAGCGTACGTTCTCTGAGGCAGTCGAGACAGGGGAGGGAAAGCCGAGAGCAGGGTGAGTTTCACACACAGACACACACACACGTAATGGCACACAGTGTATAAGAGATGCTCATGCACATGTATCCTGATTGGGCCAGGATCGGACCCATGATATGCAATAATTAACATACATGTCGCTTTTGTCACAGCAGACAACTTGAATATATGTTCTGACGTGTCCAGAGGCAGACCGAGAGGAGAGGAGAGAGAGACAGGTATGTGGCTGTTGACACTGTAGTTAATCGGTGTATCCTTCATACATGTTTAAATTGCTCCTTGATGATTTGTTTTTTGTGTCTCTGAAAGCGAATGGAGAAGTACAGAGTTCCCAGAGACCACAGGAGACACAGATGACCAGACAGCAACCAGAGAGACAATGTATGATGCAGAACATTCACATTTTACTTGCTTTTATACTATTTATACTGTATAAATAATGGTGACAGGGTAAAAAAAAATCTAATTGATGTCTACTAAAGAATCCTGAAGAATATACAGTATCCAGAGACATGACATAACAATGTAAAAAATAGATTTAGGTTTAGGTCTTTAAATGTATGAATGTGGGATGAGCTCATCCTAGGCATAGTGGCCTCACACCTCTAGGGTCAAGTGTTCGATTCCCAGCTCAGGTCTGTGTGTGTGCAGTTTGCAGTTTCCCCCACAGTCAAAAGGCAGGCAGATTAGGCTTAATGGCGTTTCCAAATTCCCCATTGTGTGTGTTTTCTGCGATTAATTGGCACCCTCTCCAGGGTGTACCCTGCCTCCTGCCCTAAGTCACCTGGGACAGGCTTTGGACCCTGTATAGGATAAGCCATGTAGAAGATGTATGAATGAATGAATGAACTCATCCTGGCATGCACCAGACCATCACACCTCTATGTGGTGTTGTTGAACATCTCATTCCAGATCCACTCTTCCCTTGCTGTTATAATGACCTCAGCTTTTATGGGTAGGCTTTACAATAGATTTTGAAGAGTAGCTCAGGGGATGTGGGATCATTCAGACACAAGAGCACAAGAGCATTAATGAGATCAGGGACTGATGTTGGGGTGTCAAGGGCGCTTCAGTTCCAGTTCAGTTAGGTTGAGTTCAGTCAGGGGCCTTTGTGCATTAGACTCAATCATTCCACTACAGATTTACTACTCCATGTCTTTATTTACAAAGGAGGATTATCATGCTGCACCAGGTTTGGCACATATGGGTGTTATGGTCATGTGTGCACATATTCTTGGTCATATAGCGTATAGGTAGTGACTATACAGGTAGTGGCTATAGGTGTATCAGTAGTGGCTGTACAGTGTATAGGTAGTACAAGAATTGTCAATAGATCTTACACTGCATGCACATACTGTACATGATTTGTATTTTTTTCCCATTTTCTTTCAGCTGACAGCTGGAGCTTAAGTTCCATCAGGTCAATCAGAGGCAGAGACAAGAGAGAAGAGAGAGAGACAGGTACACCATGTCTTCACTTAAACACGTCTCGAGTATTTGTGTTTCTTACACACATTAACCATCTGTCTCTTTTAGCTAATTCTGATGTACAGAGCTCACCCAGGACCCAGCAGACGGCAACGGCCAGACAGCAGCCTGAAAGACAATGTATGATGCTCTGCACACACATACTGTACTGCTCATGCTATTAAACTCGTGTCTGTGTTTGTAATTTTTGTTTTCCTCATCGCTGTGTAAAATCAGCCGATCGCTGGAGCCTGAGCTCACTGTTACCCAGAAACCGGAAGAAGAGACAAGAATCAGGTGAGAGAAGGAACAATCACACGACCTAGCTTTTTAATGATAATTTTATTGTCTTTGTGCACTATTACCATTGAATTGTGTCTGCATCCCAACCAAATCCAATTTCTAACTTTACTGTCCTAAACAACATTATTTGTCTTTGAACCCCACTGTGAGCTCAATGCTGCTGTTCAAGTGTTAAACACTGATTTTCTGTCATTCTGTTCCAGTCAAACAGGCCACACCTATTCAACAGGAAGTAGAGTCTTCTCACGATGACTGTAAGTCACACCCACCTTCTGAAGCATGCTTTGCATTTTTGTACAGTATTTTGTTTCAGAAGGTTAACACTAACTGATTTGTCTCTCTACAGGGGGAAACCAGACTGAAGGTAAAACTTGAACTTGTACTGTCCAATACAGGCATACTGAGGTGTCAAACAAACACACACACACACACACACACACACACACAGCGCCTGTGCGCACAAACGGAAACACTTATCTGTCGGGATTTATTTTAACTTTAAACACACTAACGGAATTAACCTGCAGTTTACCTTTGAAATGGATCGTGACAGAGCAGTCCTTGACAGAGAAGACAAAAGTAGGAGGGATCTGTTTGTGCGTGTATGTGTGTGGCAGTGTCCAATGACGTGCGCTCATAAGGTACAGACACAAAGAGCAGGCTGATAGAGAGAGAGAAAATGGATCTTTAACCTCTCTAATGAGACTTGCTTTTGCTTTACACGTGCGCTGTACACACAGGCATACATACACAAAATAAAATGTTTTACGCACACACGTGGTCACAGTGTTCTAGTAAACAGTACACGCGTGCACGTAGGTTGATTATACCAATAAGAGACCAGCACTAAGACCCAGCAGGGGAGACGCTTACCCACAATTCCACAGCACAAGAGGGAAAAACCGTTGGCTCAGTTGTGCTCATATGACGCTCAGCGTCAAAACAAGAAACGCATGCGTGATACATGATACTTGGTACTTGTGAACCAAGACTTGTTCGTTTTCCAAGTCAAAATGTATTAAAACACTCGCAAATCCGAGGTTTCACTGTACTTTCGATATTGAGAGCAGTGAACAGTCAATTTAAGAAAATTTGGTTACAACACTTTGCTTTTATAAAAAAAAAAAAAAAAAAAAAGCCAGCAGTGTCAGGTTTTTATAAATAAATGCATAGTTTTATAAATAAATTATCTGGTAAAGTTTCCTGAATTTACTGATCTTTGGGAAATATAAAATGTTCTTCTACTGTCCCCGTATAGCAGAAGTCATATAAAGACTGCACAGTGTTGTATATTAAATAATAAATAAAAAGGGAATAAAATGACACTGAAGTAAACAGTACATGGATTAGATAGTTCAACGTTTTCAAACCTTTTAGTCAGAGATCACTTTAGCTGTAAAAACAAACACACAAACAAACAGATAAATAAATACAGAATACTCTGAATATTTTAAAGAAAGATTTTTGAACAGTGATATTTTTTTATTTATTTAAATTGTCTTTAGAGTCCTGTTTTTATATATCCTTAGCAGGCATGGTAACATTGATTATTATGGATTTAGTTAATGTTATGGTGCTAAAGTGGATTTTGGTCTGTTTGTGCCTCTGCTTAGTAAACCCTGGACTTTTCCTGGACTCTCCTTTACCAAATCCCTCATTCATTCCTGCCTTTCCAGGTTAGCGTCTTTAACATCTTTTCATTTCCTCAAACTTATTCTACACATACAATCCCCCCTAGATACTGTATTTAGACCTATTCAGAACCACAAATATAGTAGTCCTTTCATTCCTTTCCGACAGCATCAACATTCCACTCTGTTTCCCCGGCTGTGAGAGAGATTGACATCGACAGCATTCAAGATCCGGAGCCGAGAAGCAGAGATGAGTTCCTTCAGTGTGAGTGGATACATATTCACGCACACATGCACAGATTCAGTTGGAATTATGTAGTAGAAATTCATTATAAAATACATTATACATACATCATGCATATCACTGGATTATTAAATTTTACACAAAACGTGCTCAAATAACTTTTGGATAACTGCTAATTCAAGTGGAGACATTGGAAGTGGTGTCTCAGGCTCTTTGTTGGTAATCGGCTTGCCAGGGGTTCGAGCGCTGCCATCGCCGAGTTAAAGCCTGGATCAGAAAATAGAAGGTTGGGTCCCGGCCCCATAAGAACCACCACTGCTATAGAAATCCATCACCCATCACCATACTCAGCATCATGGGTTGTAAAAAAAAATAATGAATACATTATGCTTCTGTGTGAGATTATTTTGTCAAAACATGACTTTTTTTTTCTTTTGTGAAAAGCAAAATGCTAATGTAAAACTACTTATTAATCTGTTAAATTGTTTAACAGTATACAATTAATTATTTTTCATTCATTTTTTAAATTTTTTTTATTTTTAGCTCATTCAACTGAGAGTAAATTGGGAACCAGTGTAGACGACTACTGTCAAGTCCAACCCAAGCCTAGATTGAGTCAAGGTTTAGTCTTTAGGGGTTCAGGGCCAAATGTGAGTGTAAATGAAAGTACTGAAATTTCCATATTGAGACCAATCAATGAACATTATTTAAAATTTTTTTTTATAACTACTAACATCAATGCCCAAGACCCAGTCCAAGTGTAAATGCCAATAAGGCCAAGAATATATCATGTAGAAAACACCTTAGATTTAGGTCTATTAAGGTATCTACTGTATAATAGAAAAAAAACACAGATCCATGGTAAATAATAAAATCAATCTCTCTCTCAATTAGATGCCTGCGATTTGAACTTTGACCCTAACACCGCTCACCGACGTTTAGTTCTCAGTGAAGATTTCACCAAGGCAACACTGCAGACCTCGACTCAGTCATACTCTGACGTCCCAGAGCGATTTAATGGCTGGACGCAGATTTTCAGCCTCCAGCCGCTCAGCTCAGCTCGCTGTTACTGGGAGGTGGAGTGGCGCGGGCGGGGCTCTTCAGTGGGTGTGGCCAGTAGCGCCATGGATCGTAAAGGAGCGGATGCAAGGGCAGGGCTTGGCTACAATGCCCAGTCATGGAGTCTTGAGTTGTCTGACATGTGCTGTGCTGCTTTACACGCCAATCAGAAGCAGGAGATTCCAGTGACATACTGCCCCCGAGTGGGTGTGTTTTTGAACCAGGAGGATGAGTCTCTGGCCTTCTATGGTGTCGACGATGTGCTCGTGCACCTGCACACTTTCCGCGGGGTCACATCCAATCAGCCGTTGTTTGCCGCGTTTGGCGTTGGGACTGGTGTCGGAGTCGGCCTCGACTTTGCCATGGGAAACTTCAGCACATCCACAGACAGCATTAAAATCTGCACCATCTGACCCAGATTCTTGAAACTGATAAGAAATTGTTTGCTTAATTTATATGAGAATTAGCGTAATATTAAATACCATACTGGCCTTAATTTGTCACATATCAATAACAGTAATTACAGGCTATCATTGATGGTTATATGATAGGAAAATGTCTTCCCTCATCCTCTAAAAGTTTGAAAACAATTAATTTGCTGGTTCCAAACGTCTGCAGTTTCATGATACATCATAAGTTCTAGCCCTGTTTATTCAGGATAGTTAACACAAGGTTTTTCGTGTAGAGTTTTCTGTTGCATTTATTATCAATACAGGCAGAGTTTGGTTTGCTATGGAAAACTTCCATTTAGACAGTCTCTATAGATAGTGAACTCCACAATTGTAGGGTTTCTCCTCAGAGCCATAGCTAGCTCATTCCTATGTATGATGTTGAAGCAGGTCTGTTTGTTCCTCCTTTTATGTTTAATCCTATATTTTATTAATTATTTTGTTTTGAATAATTACTGTTCTCAATTTGATAATATGTACTTCATTTTCTGCTTTTTATTCCAACTCTTAATATGTAATTATGATTTAACTTTATGTCTAAACTTCATTTTTGAACGTCTGGAATATTCAGTTCAGATGAGAAACTGCCCTGGAGGATTTATTTGGTCCAAACCGACCTCTCAAATTGAAGAAGCTACTAGGATGAATAGTCAACAACGAAAAAAAGATTTTATTCCCCCCAAACTGACTCAACTTCAAGACAATTTCATCTGAACAGCTGATAAATATTAATTTATAAATGAATATTGCTGTTTAATTGAATTTTAAGTAAATTGTATGAACTTTTAGTTGCTGGTGTTCTTTCTAACTATTGATTGTTAACAGAGTCACATCCAGATGCAAGAGTGACACCAAGCTGGGTCACCAAGGCCATAATATGGGGTGATGTCTTCATAATCTGGTCTGTCCATGGGTACTGCACAATTTACTTGCATGTTACTTAAATATTAATTTAATATATAAGTTAATGGAAAATTTACGTGGTTTACCCTGTGATTTCTACCATGTCCTCTGTCTCTTAAATGCTACTGCACTCCAGGAGTTACAGGAGAGCAAAAATAAACATTTTAATGTGGTCCTATGTAGACCAGCTGGAAATCATCTAGTCCAATACACGGTGGACATCATTAATATTTAGTGGACTGGATAAATATTACATCACTTTTTTGGAAATATTTTTCCTAGTACAAAGAAAAAGTCAGAAAACTGGGTTGCAGAAATTATGTTCTTTAATCTTGGTCGCAGAGACAGTGTTACTGAGTACTCAGTTGCATAATTATTTAAATAATAATCTTGGTAACTTGGTCTGTTTTGCAAAATGAGCTAAAAGTATTCTTTAAATCTGATTTAACTTTATGAAGTTTTATGCATTCATTGACCAGAAAATTCAAGTCCCATTTTGACTTAAATTAAACTCTTGCTTCTTACTTTTTTGCCTCCTAAATAAAATATCAGGCCTATTTATAATGAAACCAAGCAGTTAAGTTTCACACACAAAGGTTTTAGCTACTTTCATTTTAATGCTTATGTTGCAATGAAAATCATCTTTATTGGAAGGTAAGTTTTTTACATTATCTTTCATCTTAGCAGAAATCTTTTTTGTTTTTTTCCCCCCGAAGGGAAATCCTTCAGCTTTTTTTCTTTTCTTGAAAGCGTGTTCTGTCTTGTACAAAGTGTGGGGCACTAATCTCAGCACTACTGCTCCTGCCCCTATTAACTTTATAATGAAATTACATTCCATCCAGAAACATGGGCATGTACACAATTCATTCGTATGGTGTAGGGCCTCCTTTTGCAGCCAATACAGTATCAATTTGTCTTGGGATTGACCGATGCAAGTCCTGCACAGTGCCCAGAGGGATTTTGAGCCATTCTTCTAGCAGAATAGTGGCCAGATCAATACGTGATGCTGGTGGAAGAATATGTTTCCGACTCGCTCCTCTAATACACCCCAAAATGGCTCAATAATATTTAGATCTTGTGATGTTCAACTTCACTTTCATGTTCATCAAACCACTCTGTCACTAGTCTTGCTGTGTGTATTGCTGTATTATCATCCTGATACACGGCACCGCCTTCAGGATACAATGTTTGAATCATTGGGTCCACATGGTCCTCCAGAATGGTTCGGTAGTTCTTGGCAGTGATGCATTCCATCTAGCACAAGTATAGATCCTAGTTAATGCCATGATATTGCAGCCCAAACCATCACTGATCCACCCCCATGCTTCAATCTGGGCATGCAACAGTATGAAAGGCACGCTTCTTTGGGGCTTCTCCACACCATAACTCTCCCAGATGTGGGAATGACAGTGTAGGGGGACTCATCAGAGAACAATACATGTTTCACATTGTCCACAGCCCAAGATTTTCGCTGCTGGCACCATTGAAACCAAAGTTTGACATTGGCACAAGTGACCGAAGGTTTGGCTATAGCAGCCCGGCCACATACCCACATACTCCACCCTGTGGAGCTCCCGACAAACAGTTTTGGTGGAAACAGGAGAGTTGAGATGCACATTTAATTCTGCAGTGAGTTGGGCAGCTGTCGTTTTATGTTTTTTGGATACAATCCGGGTTGGTGCCCAGACATCCCTTTTAGACAGCTATCTCTTGCGCCCATTACTCCCGTTGGATGTGGTTCATCCTTGGTGGTATGCTGACATTACCCTGGATACCATGGCTCTTGATACATCACAAAGACTTGCTGTCGTGTCTCGGCAAGACGTACACCAACAATATGTTCTCTTTTGAACTCTTATATGTCAGCCATAATGTTGTGTGTATTGCAATGTTTTATGCAAAACTGTGCTATTACTCTGCTAATTAAACCTTCACACTGCTCTTACTGGTGCAATCAATGAAGATTGTTCACCAGGATGGTCAAATTTAGCCATGAAACCTCCAACACTAAATTGGCCAGTGTTTCAGTTTCATTGTCCAATCCCTGTATGTCATAAGTTTCTGTACATAGTTAGGTAAAGGAGGAGTCATATAAAGTCCATGATGATAGTTTGTCATGAGGAACAGCAAAAAAAACTGTGGTAAAAAATGAGGGGACCGGGGCACTGCCAGCATCATAATAAATCTTCATTATAAAGATGATTACAAACTCAAAATTACACTATATGACAAAAAGTTGTAAGACAAAAGACTATCAAACCTATAGGTAGTTTATTCCCCCCAAACTGTTTTCACAAACACAATTGTATAAAATGTGTCTTTATGATGAAGCATGAAGATTCCACTACAATGGAAACCAAGAGGACTAAATTGGTCAGCGAGCCCCATGAAGACATGATTGGCCTTAACCACAGAGCTACCCCTGCCCCAACACCTTTTGGGATGAACACTTGTAACACTAACTGCCACCTGTCACTAGTGTCTGGAATCAATGAATGAATAATCCCTACTACTACTCTCCAAAATTTATTGGAAAGCCTAAAAAGAGTAGAGCTTATTATAACAGAAAATGAGAATCAATGTGAAATAAGATGCTCAACTGGTCAAGTCTGCACAAACTTTTGGTTACAGTGTATTAGTTTACATAGTACTGCTTACCTAATAAGAAATTTCACTTTTTTTTTTTATCGTAAAAAAAATTGGACAGCATTTTTAAACAGTGATACTGTTTAATAAATACTTGCGAAAGTATGTTCACAACCAATCAACAGCTTTCTTCAACATACGCATCGCTACACTTTTATTAATGAATAATAATTACATTTCTTGACTTGAGCCGACTCATAATGCACTTGTGCATCTTAAACGCATTTGAATAAGTAAAGCTCAGTCCACATGTAAACAGTGGTATGGCTTCTCTCCTGTGAATGTGCTGGTGTGTATTGAGATTTCGACTGTCACTAAAACTCTTCCCACAGTGTAAGCACCGAAAAGGCTTTTCTCCAGTGTGAATGCGCTGGTGTAGCTGGAGGGGACTCTGCCGCCTAAAACTCTTCCCACACTCGAGACATCCGTAGGGCTTCACTCCTGTGTGAACGCTCTGGTGGAGCTGGAACGTACTCTGCTGCAGTGCACGTACTCTTTCTGGGAGCAGTGATATGGCTTCTCTCCAGTGTGAATGCGCTGGTGTCGTTCCAGATGTCATCGCTCGTGGAATCTCTTCCTGCATTCTGAGCAGTAATACGGATTCTCTCCGGTGCAGTCCCATCTTGCTAAATGTCTTCCCGCACCGGAAGCACTGGTACATTTCCAGCTGTATTTCTTTCCAAGATGTGTTAATGTGCTGAATTTCAGATGAAATCTCGTGACCGCTGGAGATTGCCATGGGCACATTCTCATATTTAATGTCTTCTGATTCCATCATAGACTGAGCACTTGACATGCTTGGGTGCAGAGGTTAAATTTGGTTGTAAGATAGTAAACACAAAAAGCCATGATATTCCTGCAACAAAGAGCAAGAAGAGAAATAAACTGTACATATAATGCAGGGATGTGGCCCTGACCTTATTCTCACACTGATCAGTTATGCCAAGTATTGAAATCAGCATTTAGATTTGAAATTTTTGAACTTCATTTCATCTCTTTATGCGGTGTGTTTTTATCTCTCCTTGAGTCAAAAATCATCTGCACTCCGGTTATGTTAAAACAGCAGCGCTTTCCATTTAAGGCTCCTGTCTTTCCACTCACTGTGTAGGGTTGATCTTAACTGCGATGCTAGCAAAAATGTATGCACCACTGAGGGTGACCTGGTGCCAAAAAAAAATTCATGGAAGAACATAAACAGAACCGTTTGGTTATCTGCAAACAATTTGGACTTTTATTTAATTTGGACTATTTATTAAGTAATTACTATTTTTAGTGTATATATTTTTTCTATTGAATAGAGTATTTTTATTACTTGTTTTTATTTATAATTTTTCCCTATTGAATAAAATATTGCTTGCTGCATTTCTACATAGAAGAAAAGAAAGAAAGCACAAAAAGAAAGTTTTATGATTTACTTTTTAGTGTAAATCATTAATTTGGAGTTTAGGTTTGAATTATAATTTTTTTCATTTAATTAATTTAGTAATTATTCAATCATTTAGTCAAATCATTTCATCCTCTTCTTATAACAAGGCAATATAATGTAGAAAATAAAGATATCAATCAGACCAGTTAAAATTGTTAATATAAGGCTGAGTACAAAATAAAGTGTAATTGCCTCATTAGTGCACTACATGTTCACTCGTGCCCTATGTAGTGCACTGAGACCCGAAACAGGAGTGTATATGGAATTCAGCCACTGTAAATGTCCTCAAACATTTACAACAGTGGTGTGTTGAACATGAATAGATCTCAATGTTTATAAAATGCTGTAATATGTACGCAGTATGTGCGAGTTAGAAAGCTCAGCAGAATGCTCTGCAAAAACAAGGCTTCTTGCTCTATCTCTTCTTTTTCCTAAATGTATGGCATGTTATATTTGGTGAGCATTACTGCCCCCTAGCATGAGAGTTTTTACTGCAGGTTCTTAGGGCTGTTAAACTCTGTTCTTCGCAAATGAACAAGTAATACATCGTATTGGCCCCAAAGTGCACAACAGCCCACTGGGAAAATGCCCGGAATGATATCAGATATCTATCCATGACAATGACAATGTTTGACACAGCTCTTACCTCTCCATCTATTACCTGTTACTAGACAGCACACTTGAAGTTCACTCATAACACCATTTTTTATAGTACTTAATACTTTTTGTCTCTCAATCCATGCTTAGTTTTTTTTTTTGTAAATAAGCATACACATTCAGATTTTTATCAGATCAAAAGAAGCACATTTGCTAAATCAATTTCATGCCCCTTTATGTAACTCTTTTATTTATTAAAATCTTACAACAATCTTAAAGTCATTCAGATAAGAGTTGGCTTATTGAGATTTCATAAAAATACATAAACCTAAAAAATATTAATAATTAAAGTGTATTATTCTAAAGTGCAAAACTGTTACGATATTGCAACATGAATTTGACATGGTTACGGACACTACAGATTTTGCGCATTTTAAGCATTTAACAAAAACCATCTTATGCAAAGCACTGAGGTAGCCCTTAAATTTTAATGGTATATGTGTTAACAAAAATTAGTGGGCAACTGAATAAACTATAGTTTACTGCGTTTTATGGCCACATCAACCTCTGTTGTTAGTAATTTGGGGGAAGAAATCTGTAATTTTGCATGGAATCTTTAATTTAGGCAAAGAATTTTTATAGGTAATATGCTTATAGAAGCTTACACCAATTTTATAATTTTAAAATACTAATTTTTCAATAGTCAATTTTCAGATTTGTACGGTTTCGCTTCATTTTATACTATAATAGTTTGAAGCGAGACAGTATAATGCTGAAAAATAACACTTTTTGGGGCACATATAAAATCATCTCTCCAAAACAGATTTTAGCCCACTTTTCTTTGCAGTATTGTTTTAATTCAGCCACAATGGAGGATTTAACCTGAGGTCATGACACAGCATCTGAATCAGATTTATGTCTGGGGGGAGGGGGAGTTTCAGAGATGGACTTGCTGGTGTTTCAGATAATTTTCCTGCTGTATAACCTGCTGTAAAGCTTGAGGTCAGAAACTGATGGCTGAACATTCTTCTTCAGGATTTTCTAGTAGAGCACATTCATCCAGCCCCAGACCACCACCATGTTTGACAGAGTCTACGATGTTCTTTATATGAAACCCTGTTTTAGTTTTATGAGAAATGTACTGTAATGAGACGTACACCTTTCAAAAAGTAAAATTTTGTCTCATCAGTCCACAGAATATTTCCCCAAAATTCTTGAAGATAATCCAGATATTTTTTAGCAAACGTACAATAAGCCTTTGTATCCTATTTGTTCAGCAGTGTCTTCTGCCCTGGGAATCTCCCAACTTTTTCTTATTGTTAACCTTAACTGAGGCAACTGAGGCCTGCAGTTCTTTAGATGTTGTTCTGGGTTCTTTTTCAAGCTCCTGGATGAATCATTGTTGTGCTTGCAAACTGTTCCAAGTTTTCTCCATTTGTGGATAATAGCTCGCACCATGGTTCAGTGGCCTGGCCTTAGAAATGGCTTTGTAACCCTTTCCAGACAGATATATGTCATGACTTGCTTCAACAGGTCTGGCAGTAATCAGGGCTGGGTGTGGAAAGTGAAATTTAACTCAGCCTTTCAAAATCATAGCTCATTCATGATTTAGGGAGGGAGCAATTAAATTCAGGAAATGGCAAATACCTCTTTATGGCACTGTACTTCATACACAACTTCCCTTATATGTGATGGTGCTCATGTGTTTCAAGATTTCGCCTATGCTTAAAAGCTTTTCTTCTGACTGCCAGCTAAAATTCATTCCACATTCTGTGCAGTGATACGGCTTCTCTCCTGAGTGGACGCGCTCGTGTCTTTGGAGATGACTCTGTTGTTTAAAAAACATTCCGCATTCTGTGCAGTAATACGGCTTCTCTCCCGTGTGAATCCGCTGGTGGTTTACGAAATTTCCCCTCACGTTAAAACTCTTCCCGCACTCTGGGCAGGAATGCCCAGTGTGGTATTCTCTCCAGTGTGAATCCTCCGATGTATCAAGAAATTTCCTTTCACGCTAAAACTCCTCCCACATTGTGAGCAGCGATACGGTTTCTCTCCTGAATGAACAAGCTGATGTGTCCTCAGACGATACTCTCGTTTAAAACTCTTTCCGCAATCTGTGCAGTAATAAGCTTTCTCGCGCGTGTGGATCCGCTGGTGGTTTACAAAATTTCCTTTTATAGTAAAACTCTTTCCGCACTCTAAGCAGCGATACGGCTTCTCTGCTGAATGAATGCGCTGATGTTTTTGGAGATGATCCGCTTGTTTAAAACTCTTTCCACAGTCTGTGCAGTAAAAAAGATTTTCTTCAGTATGCGTGCGCTGGTGTTTTACTAAAGTTCCTCATTCAGCAAAACTCTTGGGACACTGTGTGCAGCGATGCAGCTTCTCTCCAGTGTGAATTCGCAGATGTCTCATCAAACTTCCCCTTTGAGTAAAACTCCTTCCACATTGTGAGCAGTGATACGGCTTCTCTTCTGAAGTATTATGCAGTTGTGGGTGGAGATTATTCTCCTCAGTAAAAGTCATTTTGCACTCTGTGCAGTAATAAGGCTTCTCTGTTCAATAAATCTGCTGAGAATTTGCTAATATACTTATATACTACATATTTTCAGCAGTGATAGTGTGAATAAGCCAGGGTATTTGTTGAATACTTCTCTTTTTGAAGATCGGAGTAGTATTTTTCTTTTGTCCGCAAGTGTAACTAGGCATTTGTTCCTAGACCAAAAAAAGATATTAAAAAAAATGCATTACACATGAAACGAGGTACATAGAAAAAAGAAAAAAAAAGTGAAATTAGTAATATTTTTTGCACTGCAAGAAAGTTGAGTCAAGGCGACATAAAGCAAAAACCAAGAGCACTTCCTCAAAGTGCCTAATCTGTCACCAGTGACCCTGTGACGTGTCTCAGAGTTAGAAACCATTGGTAGCAGTGCAGTCTAAATTTCACAGCACCAACGACGGCATTTTGCTGTTGTACCTTGACCAGAAAAGTAATTTTCTATTGTAACATATTCAGATAATGGCAAATAAATTCATCAGCAATTTCATTACATTTATTAAGGGGAAAAGCTGTCCAAACCTGGCTCTGTGTGAAAAAGTAATATGTACTGTATACCTACTTCAACTGAGGAAATCGGCCAATTTCATGGTTCTTTCGTAATATTTATTGTACCTCCATGGGGGAAATTTATTTTTTTTTACATTTCTCAGCATATTTCAATCTGTATTTTTTTATTCAACCATTTACAGTCTAATTATCCTTAGCCCACTTGTACTGGGGGGAAATAGTCACTGGATTATGCAGATCTGTTTACCGTGTACCCTGGTGCCCCATCCCATCTCTGACTGAAGATATGAGCAACTTCTTTCTTCCACTCACAGAATATTAGCAACACCAGAAAGGAAATGAAGGACACCACTGATGCTCACACTGTAAAAAAAAAAATTTACCGTAAATTTTACGGTAAAAAACTGGCAGCTGTGGTTGCCAGAAATTTACCGTAAAAAATATGGTAGCAATGTTATTGGCTGTACAGGATTTATAGGTTTATGTTATAATAAATACGGTTAAAACCTATAATTATTTAACAAAGCAGACTAAGCTAAGGAAAAAACATTACATATGTAAATGCTGTATATTTAATATAAATAAACTGAACACAAGTGAATTAATTCAGCAATTCTGTGAAAGCACCATTTTATCACATTAGCTGGGAGCAAGAAGAGATAGAAGTTACATTGCTAAACATTCGGATTTTACCTTTAAGAAACTACTAAGAATACTTGTATACAAACCTAAATCAATTCTTCAAAACCCATCAAAATCTAATAAAAACTTACACATCAGTGTGGTCCCAATTACAGTGGAACCTTGGATTACGAGCATAAATCAAATAGAATTTTTCCATAAGAAATAATGGAAACTCAAATTATTCATTCCACAGCCCCAAAAAAATAAATACATAAAAATAATTAACACAGAATATAAAGTAATCATGCGCGCCCTGTAGAAAATGTACGAATCCCTCTGGTTTCCATGTTTCTCGTTAGCATTTTTGTTTTGGCGGCGGTCCAGATTTAACCGTATTTGGGTCCGGATGCGGACCG
>JAOTQY010000015.1:2631622-2643301 GCA_026413445.1 Dolichallabes microphthalmus
TTGGCACCCTGTCCAGGGTGTACCCTGCCTTGTGCCCGAAGCCTCCTGGGATAGGCTCCAGGCCCCCCGCGACCCTTTATATAAGGATAAAGCGGTACAGAAAATGAATGAATGAATGAACAGCAAATCTGACTATATTTAAGTTATTTCCACTGCCATTTTTTCATTGTGGGATTTATTATATATATATATTTGTTTTTTGGAAAACAGAAGCTCAAACCTAAGAAAAAGAACTTTGAACAAATATTAAGAAATCAGCAACTGATTTCTAGAACTGAACTTCTGTAACTGTAACTAACTGAGGGCCTACTGCTAAGTTTAAGAAAATAGGATCTGAAATCTTGGAACGTGGGAAATTTGGACTGAAAAATAAAAAGCAAAAAAAAAAAAAAAAGAAATCTAATGGGAACATTTTAATAAATCTAAGAAACGTAAGACTGAAAACATGGAGCTTGGCTCAAAAGTAAGAAAGTAAGGTCTGAAATGTGAAAACTTGAAACTTGGCAACTTCGGATTAAAAAACGGAGAACCTTGGGAATGAAACCTAGGAACCTTGACCAATTCCTTTGCGATTAATAAAGTACTTTGGAAGTATTTTAAAGTATTTTGAAATAAACCAAATAAACTTGGAATTAAAATTCCAAGACTGGAAGTAAATATCAATCTAGAAAGACTAACCATGTGGAAGAGAGGAGGAAACATAATGAGGTGTAACGTCAGCAAATAGGCAAACTAAACAGAGATGCAGCCAGAATAAAGAACTAGTGCTGTAACTCATGATATTAAAAGGTCGATTGATTTCCTGGTAGTTTCTTAGCTTAATATTCTGCAAATCGAAAATAAAAAAAGAAATGAAAAAGGTTATCCTGTAAATGAGAAAGATTTAAAAACTTCTAAGAAAATGCTGGTTACCAAGGCAGCCTGGTCCGGAATGAACTCATTCAACATCGTGAAAAGTCTGGGATAGTTTTCGAGCTGCATCTGAAGATATCTCATAAATTCAAAGCATGCATTACATGTATATTCCCATGCATATATTGATACGGTACTACCATGCTGTTTATGCATCTACAGTATCGAAGTCATATAGAAATAAATAAAAGGTATGACTATAGTATGTCTTGTGTGTGTTTAAACTTCTTACTTGTGAGATTATATTATAAATGACCCCAAAAAGGACATTTAAACATACAACAAAAAGGATACATTTTAACTCGTAATTAAGCATTTGCTATGCCACAAACAAACCACTTAAGGCTTCACTAGATCATTGTGAATAAACTGGATAATTAAAGTCATAGGCACACACAATGCAGAATGCTGGCAGAGGCAATCACTATTGTCTGCCAAAGAAACAAATGCTTTATAGAAACTCGATGCTGAATGACATTATAAGGAGTCTTTGTGTGTGAGCAGGGAAGATAGAACGAGAGAGCGAGCTCGAGAGAATGAGTCATTATAAACTCACGGGTTTGATCGATTTGAGACACAACGGCTCTTTCTCAGCAGACTTTCGACTGTGCGATCAGCGCTTTTCCGAGGCTGTCGGGCCGAGTTTGAATTTAATATCCCTCACCACTTTGTCACGGCGGGCAAATCTGAGACCGTAAAAGAGTCGTAAAAATGACAGCTCCAGCCTCCAGTTAATGTTCAATCTCTCTTTATTGCTCTGCACTTACAGTTTTAAGTCTTGCGTGGAAGAGGAAGTGTTCTAGAGGAGGCGGCACAAACGAGTCCACGCGATTGCAGCCATCACGCTTTTTTGATTTCCTGATGCCAATAGGACTGATTTACTTCCTCACGGGATATGGATGGAGATAACAGGAACCTGCGCGACTTGATTGTAATGACACTCTCAGCACTAGCCTCTGATACACTCCTCTCCTCATCTCTCTCTCTCGCTCTCTGATTGTCTGGGTCAGTGTTTACAGGACTGTTTCTTTCTCACACTCCAGAGTTATAGAAATGGCGACATAAACCCGAGTCAGGTCCGAATGTCTGAGGGCGCTACGGAGACCTGCCTTTATTTCATCATTTTGATTGGAGAGTCTGTGATTCGGCGCTGAGTGAGGCAGACCCATCGCTTCGTGAAGTAGAAGGGGGATGGATGCTTGTTGAACAGAATCACAAGTCACGATTGTAAATATCCCGTGCAACCCATTCAAACAGATCATCCTTGGATGTGGTTTAAAAAGGTGTTGGATTCATTTCTTTTAAGGTAATAATGAATTAAAAGTGAGCACTCAGTCGTTTCAGTGTGTAAAAATCGGCATTGGTAACACATGTTAATGCCAGCATGGAAAGCACGCTCAGATTAACATTGGCGCATCATCTGAAGATCAGATTGGCAGAGTGTCTCATCGGCGCTCCACCACCTTTCCTCCTCCTCCTCCATGCTTTAAACAACAAATGGTGGATGTCTGTTTGGATGAATTGGATCGCATGTTGTGCCAATCAATACTGAAATATGTCATTTTGCATTTGTTCACTGACGAGGAAAAATCTGACTTACAGTTGAATCAAGCGCCTGATGGTGATGGTTTTTAGTGCCAGCTTGGCACGAACCTTATTACACACTCAACCTTAAAAAAGCCCAAGCCTAAGTGATATCTAACCACATAGCTACAGTACAGCTGATCTATAGCCATAGTGTAGAGGGTCCGGGGGTCCAGGGTCTGGGTTTCGATTCCCGCCTCAGGTCTGGAGTTTGCACGGAGGTTTACGGAGGCAGTCCAAAAACATTCAGATCAAGATAACTGGTAGTCCCCAAATTGCCCATAGCGTGTGTACCTGTACTGTATGTGTGTGCCTTGTGATAGATTGTCACCCTATCCAACGTCCTCGCAACCCTGTATACAAGATAAAGTGGTATAGATAAAGACAACGACAGTAAAAGGTCCTTAGCTAGAACCTTTATTGTTGTACAGTTTTCAGTCACATACAGTAAGACAATGCAAGTTGTTTATCGAGTTGTTAAAACATCCCGTGTTAATTGTTGTAACTGAACGGTAATCTTTGTTGTTGGATACAAAAGACCATAAAGCAGCCCGTACTACAAATCCTGTCCTTACAGAGGTGCCTCTTGTCAGCGAGTGATGAACGATGTGTGTGTTGTCGGGCCGTTAGATGTATGGACCATAGATGAGTATCGATCCAGACGCTTTCCGCCAGAAAAGTCGGCGAGGTGATAAATCTAGCCGCGAATAAGCCGTCATAGAGCTGCTGCGCTGGGGAATGTTTAACTCAAGCATGAAATATGGTGCATCCATGGTTTTATTGTTGAGGGTCTACAACAGCGTTTTAACCCTACTCTCCCTACTTAGCCATGTTCATCACCCCCAGGCCTACGAGGTCTCGATATATTTTACAGCAATGAAAGAGCTACGTTTATTTTAGGACCCCTAATCTATTTTTCACCCTCCTCCAAAGCTCGGGAATCCTCCTGATGGCAGGTGGGAGTGGAAAAACGACACGGAGGGAGCGTGACGCCTCAAACACTCCTGCCTCGCATTTACAAACACCAGGCATTTCTAATGAACCCTTTTATTCCCTCTCATTACTCTCGGCTTTAAATAACTTGAACATCAGCTCAGAAATAGACAGGATTTCAAACACAGTTCAAGACTAGATCTGTTCTAGAAACGACCTTATTGCAAATGAAATCATAAGGCGGATTATAACTACTTTTTTCCCCCTTCAATTCGGATGATTAATTTCCCATAGAAGCAGCTCTGACTGTAGTTAAGACTTTTTTTTAAAATTAATATTATTAATGTGCTCATTGTAATACCTTTATACATTAACCTGGATGATGTATGCTTCGCATAAGAGGATTTTAAACATGTGGATATCTATCAGGAGATGTTCAATTAGCATTTCTGGAATGAATCTCCTGTGTCAGTGCTTTATAACTATCTTTATAATGACAAAGTTTTCATAAGGTTTTTTTTTTTTTCATATTCTTCATAATTTCAGGAAAGGAAAACCACTATATATATATATATGACCACTATAACAAGCGTGGTAATGTGGCTTAAGGATGTTCCATAACATTAATTGTAGCTATAAATGAATAAAGGAAGTATTTGATATAATATGTTTTTGGGTTTTTTTTAGGTATAAATGCAGTTGTTTTCATAAACTTTAATAAAACGCTTGCATTGGCAAATTGCTTTTGTAAAAACTTCGGGCTGTGCAGTTATTGAAAAAATATTAACTTCTGCTTTGCGTCAGCGCACATCACACCACCGTTTCATTGATTATTTTCCAATTAAAAGCACGCCCCAAGTGGTTTATTCCTTCCTGACTCATTAGTGCAACAGTGGAAGTCAGTATTCTAAAAAGTACTGACAATGCCCATGATAATCTCAGTGATGTGAGCCATAGTGTAATTTATCACGAGATCAATTTCTCCAGTGTAGGGAATATGGGGCGTAGTGGTATTCGCAGCACAACGCAGGGAACCTAAATACTGCAAACTTGCATGATGGCATTCACACACACACATACACACACACAATTTTATTTCCCCTCATAATGACTTGGACACCATTTCTGTATAATAGTTATGATTAAACGTTTGCTAATGTTCATTAGAGCAACTGAGCCAGGCTCATAAAGTGCCATGTTCTGGGAAATTATGTTTAGCATTGTTTCACACTTAAAATGATGTTGTAATGAAACAGAGCGTGAACACTATTTTTAAATTTTGTGGTCAGATGCTGCCACATGACTTTTCTCTGGTCACTCTTGGTGGGCGTTCCATGCAAACTATAGTATCATTTTCATAAACCTCAACTTAAAGGGCATGTAGGCTTTAGCTGTATAACTTTCCCATCCTAGCGAGACGCAGGATTCTCAACATCGGCATGTTCGTACCAGATTTTGGAGCAATAGTTTCACATTGGTTTCACGTCCTGTGTTAAACTTCATGTCGTTCTCGAGAGCCAAAAGTTCACACTCTCATCTCAGTTTAAAATCTCAATGCTCCAATCAGTTCTATGACTGACAGCTCCCGTAGCCTGTAGATCAACCACCCGCCTTTCAAATGTCAGTCTTTGCCAGTGCTACATAAGGTGCTCCTGGAAGGGTTAAAGAAAAACAGATGTTCTTTTCCAGGCACCTCATGACTGTTTCTCACTCTGCGTTTCGCAGAGGAAAATAATCACCCGGGGATGTATGTCGCTCAGGCTGTGACGTCTTATCGCGGCTCAATTATCCGCAGAGGTGTAAAACATTCACCCGCCTTATTTAGCTGATGCGATTCTGTCCCTGACGGAACGCTGAACGCAGGAAGGAGGGGGAAAAATTGCTTTCTCTCTATCTCGTTCCGAACACAGACACCGAGACCTGCTTCTGCTTCAAACAGCTTCTCAGGGAGATAACCCCGCCTGATAAAGTAAATGTGCACCAGGATTGATTTCCCCTTGCAATTCATGGGTTTATTTTTAATTAGTTGCTTATCCAGCTGTTTTATGTGAATTTGTATTGATGATGTAGCAAGCTTGTGGCTCAGTCTCTCTATTTACGCATGGAGCACTGCACACCCCTTATTCAATTGACTAGCCATTTGGTACTAGTACTGTACCAAGTAGTTTCTTGGTTTTCTTAGCACATCATGGTACATTACATTTCACTTAATTTTAATATAAACACACTATTCACAGTAAAAATAGAACCTACTGTATAAAGTAATTAAGAATGTGTCCTTGGGGTGTGCCATAGAGGACAAGGATAGAGAAGCATCTGTTACAGTAGTTATGTAGCTTATATAGTAAATAAAATGCCATTTGGGATGTGCCCAAAATGGACTCATGATGGAGAGGCATATGTGACAGTGTTTATGAGGCTTATACTGTATATGGAAGAACGCATGGATTCAGACATGTTCAGTAAAGGAATATTGATGGTAGGAAAAATTTAGGGCTGATATCGTGATATAGTGACTAGGGTGTGTGTTTGGGACACTCCCGCAACAGAGCATGGGGGCTGAGGAAGGTGATGTTGAACATGCCACAAAGTGAACCATGGGTGTCGAGACATTGGTGATGCTAGTTGATGGACATGTCTAACGAGGAAAGTGGAACATAGATTTTGAGACTTTGAGGCATTGAGAGGTACATTCACAGCAGACCATGGGTATTGAGAAATTGGTAATGTTGAAGGAACACATTCAAAGTGGATCTTGGGTGTTGACGCACTGGTTATTTTGAAGGACATGTCCAAACTGGACCTTAGGTGTTAAGGTGGTGGTGATGTGAGGCATTGATGATTTTGAGGGACAAAGTGAACCATGGGTGTTGAGGCATTGGTGATGTTGAGGGACACATCCAAAGTGGAACATGGTTTTTGAGGCATTGGCAATGTTGAAGGACATATCTAAAGTAGAACACTGGTGTTAAGGCATTGATGATGGTAAGGGACCCATCTAAAATTGCCCATAGCTGTTGAGGCATTAGTGATGTTAAGGGACATTTCTAGAATGGATCATTATTGTTGAAGCATCAGTGATGTTGACGGACACATCCACAGCGAAGCATAGGTGTTGTGTCATTGGTGATATTGAAGGACATGTTGGTGACGGACCGTAGATGTTAAGCTATTGTTGATGTTGAAGGAAACTTTTTACCAGTCTTTTTTTTTACACCCATTTTGACCTTGGTTAAAGGATGTGTCCACAGTGGCCCATGGGCGTTGAGGCATTTGTGATGTTTTGAGGAATGTACAAAGTGCTTGTTGAGGCATATGTGATGCTATGGGATATGTCGAAAGTGGACCAGGTACAGTATGTTGAGGAATTGGTAATGTTGATTAATGTGCACTATATATGGAATAAAGCGTGTGTTTGGGACACCTCCACAGTGGGCTGATAATAGCGATACATTTGGAATGTTGCCTATACTGGGGATATGATATGTATTTCAGGACATGTCCAGATTGAATTTCTAAGACCTGAGTTGAGGTCTGGTTTAGGACATGTTCACCATGGACCATGGCTGTTTAAGCATTTAGGATATGCATGTTGATTATATAAGCTATAATGGAAAGTCATGTGTGACAGTGATTACAGAAGTGATTAAGGGGTGTTTTTGAAACATGTTGACTAATGATGCTGAAATATTTATAAAAAAATTTTTTATGTAATATTTATAATGAGTATGATGTGTGGTTCATGACACATCTGTAGTGAACTGATCTTCAGTGTTGAAGCACACTACGTAGGGAGCTTTAATGCTGTAGGTTTGGTGGCTTAGGAATGGGGAATTGAGGCGTGAAGGAGGTGTAGCAAAAAGACGTAACAGCCTTTTGTGCAGAACGAATAAAATGAATGTCCTCTATTCATCCTCTATACTATACTCGGCTGAGGTCACACACATGACCTTGAGCAGTGTTTGGAGTCGCGTAAACAACAATCGAGCTGTTCTTCTCCACTGATTCCTTCAAGCCAACTTTGTCTCAATGGAGATGACCTTTTCCCGGATGCTCATCTTGAATGAGACGTAGTAGAAATGCAAAAATAGTTCATCGCGTCAAGGTCACATGATCGAAACAAGATGAGCAAATTGAGGTTTACAAGTCGGTTTGTAACTGGGTTGTGAAAAGACGTTACTCATGTTTCTGTGTGCGAGGTTTGTGTGTGTGCATGTGTGTGTGAGAGATGGTGGGTGGATCGAGTGTGAAAGCTTTAACTCAACAGAATACAGTGTCCTCTTTTACTCTACGCAGGGGTTAAACGCAGGCGTTCATCTGGAAGATTATCAGATTTTTATTGTTAATTGTGCAATTAGACACAACAATAACAACAATAACATAATAATAATAATAATAATAATAATCATCATCATCATCATGTTAGTTATGCATATCAGTAAAGATTTTATATTGCATAAAACAAATATAACCATAATAAAAGATTAGACTGTGATGTACGAGAAATTTAGACAATGCTGTACCAGGTTTAATTATAAACCAGAAACTATTTAAGTGAATATCAGATTAGAACATGAATATTTTAAAGGCTGTCAAATCAAAACAGTTATTGGATCAGATAAAGGAAGATAATGTCTTTTTTTATATAAAGATTTGATTCAATCAAATGCTGAAGATAATCAGATCTGGTTTTAATTTGAATTTGAATATTGTAAAAAAAAAAAAAAAAAAAAAAGATAATCAGATCATGATGGATGGACATCAGATTACTATTTAAATTAAGCTAAAATGCGGATTTGATCAACATTTGCTTTTTGATCAAGATCAGATTATGATTTAAATAAATGTTTGCGCATCAGATCAGATTATTAATCATCTAAATACAGAAGTCTGATAAGGATTTGTGTGATCAAGTCAGGGTTTGATTTAGATAAAGATGTAGATACAGAGATTTGGATAAAAAATTATGAATTTGTTGATCAAAGCAAATTTTTTGATATACAGTATGTACAATCAGAATCATTATTACGCCGTCTTATTTAATTGGAAAAAAGGGTTCTAAAACTATAAAGAATTGTATTTGGAAGTATATAGAAGCTGAATAATTACGCAGGTAAAAACAGGCATTTAAATCAATTACGTCAATAATTAATATATAAAAAAAAAAAATAATAATAATAATAATAATAATAATTTAATAAAAATGGTGTCTATATTCCACTGCCATATGGTTTGTACTTAATTACATGCTGATAGATGAGCTAGGTATAAAATGTTTTGGATCATGTCAACTCAGTAGGATTGTACACTTCTCCTGAACCCTGGCACGCTTCGCACCTCAACCGCAGACTCTGGCATCTCGTTTTCGCCGTGCAAATATTAGTGAATGTGTCGACTGTAATTGATACGGTGCTTTGATAAACATGCCAAGAAATCTCAGCGCCGTTCCAGGCAGCATCGCTGTAGTGGCTCATGTTCAGAGCAGTGGAATATATCCTCTTATAAATTTTGATTACCGCAACATCCAAGGAGATTATTTGTGTTATTTATACGATGCTGGTGACATTTGAAGAGATTATTCGGTGTTGAAACTAAGGAAAGGGCATTTGTGGCGACAGTGAGGAGTTTGGCAACAGATACGGTGGAGGATTTGTAGATTTGGCAAACAGCATGCGCACACTCTGCAGATCTACAGCATCTGGCCAAGTGATGGATCATCAGCGCATAATCTTCTGTAAAGCGTCTTAAAATTACTCATGAGTGTTTTCTTTCTTTTTTTGTTCAAGAATAGAAAGTTTTTTTAATTAATTTATTTATTTACTTGCTACATACTAATCCAACATTATGTTTCTCCATCACTCTTTAATTATATCAGTACACTGAGTTCTGATTGGGAGTTCTACTGAGAGTGTGCTCTGATTGGCTGAGAATGCTACAGTGTGTCATGATTGACTGAGAGCATTGAAGTTCATTCTTATTCGTTGAGTTTTCCAGTTGGCTGAGAGAACTACGGTATCTTCTGATTGGCTCGAGAGCATTGAACTGTGTTCTGATTGGCTAATAACACAACACTCTTTTCTGATTGGGTGAGAGTATTACAGTGCGTTCTGATTGGCTGTGAGGTCTCCATTGTGTTCTGATTGTCTGATAACGCTAAATTGTGTTTCATTAGCTGAGAGCACTGATTGGCTGAGAATGCTAAAGTGTGTTATTATTGGCTGAGAGCACAACATTGTTTCCTGATTGGCTAAGTCCACTTGAGGTTGTTCTGATTGGCTGAGAGCACTGTAGTCTTTTCTGATTGGCTGAGACCATTACACTCAGCCAATTATTGTGTTCTGATAGTCTGATAATGTTAAATTGTGTTCTTATTGGCTGAGAGCACAACATTGTTTTCTGATTGGCTGAGAGCTCTAAGCATGTTCTGATTGGCTAAGAATGCTAAATTGTGTTCTATTCCCTGAGAACACAATATGGTTTTCTGATTGGCTGAGACCAATGTAATGTGTTCTGATTGAGGAATTGGTATGGATTGACTGAGACGGCTGCATTGTGTTTTGATTGGCTGAAAGTATCGAAGTGTGTTCTGATTGGCTGAGATCACTCAGTTGTGCTTGAAGGAAATACAGTGTGTTGTGCTTGAGGGAAATACATTGGCTGAGGGAAATGCAGTGTGTTTCAATTGCCTGAGAGCGTTCCAATGTGTTGACTGCAATGTCTTCTGCTGAAAGCAATGCATTTTGTATCACGATATGTTATGATAGCTATACCTGTGAATTCGGAATGGCTGGGAGCACTCCAGCGTATTGTGATTGGAAGATGACAATCTAAGGCTAATAGAACTGCAGTATGCTCCAAGGAAAACATAAAATTTCTGTACAATAAATGTACACATGAAATAAAAATTCAAACTGGCTGAGTTCCATTTAGTGCATTCTGTTTGGCTAATTTGCTAATTTCGTATACACAAAGCTGCTTAGAAGTCTCTCAGAGAGCTCCTATCTTAGCTTAAAAAGGCCTAGCCGGGAGTCTTAGTCTAAAAGTGATTTAGGAAAATTCTCAGAGCAACTCTGAGTAAGGAATGTACAAAAACCTTTATCTTAGTGAGGAGGTCTAGGGATGATGTAGTCATTCAAGGACTGTGATTCGTTGGTGAAAAATACCCTCTGACCTCTGCAAAGGTCTTGAAACATGCTCTTAGAATACATAATAATAGAACAGACAGTGAAATCATAATGTTTGTACAGGTGAAACTCGAAAAATTTGAATATCGTGCAGAAGTTCATTTATTTCAGTAATGCAACTTAAAAGGTGAAACTAATGTATGAAATAGACTCATTACATGCAAAGCAAGATAGTTCAAGCTGTGATTTGTCATAATTGAGATGATTATGGCATACAGCTCATACAAACCCCAAATCCACAATCTCAGAAAATTTGAATATTACTTGCAATCAATAAAACAAGGATTGTACATAGAACATACTGGACCTCTAAAAAGTACAAGTATGCATAGCAAGGCCAATAGATTCTCTACGGGGTTCAGGTCAGGCGAGTTTGTTGGCCAATCAAGCACAGTAATCCCACGGTCAGTGAACCAAGTTTTGGTGCTTTTGGCAGTGTGGGCAGGTGCCAAGTCCTGCTGGAAAATGAAGTCAGCATCCACATAAAGCTGTGGAAGGAAGCATGAAGTGTTACAAAATTTCCTGGTTGACGGCAGAGTTGACGCTGATGAAGCACAGTGGACCAGCACCAGCAGATGACATTGCTCCCCCAAAAAAACACAGACTGTGGAAACTTCACACTGGACTTCAAGCATCTTGTAGTGTGTGCCTCTCCATTCTTCCTCCAGACTCTGGGTCCTTTGAGATGAAAAAGTTGCTCTCATCAGAAAAGAGGACATTGGACCACTGAGCAACAGACCAGTTCTTTTTTTCTTTAGCCCAGGTACTGTAAGAAGCTTCTGACGTTGTTTGTTGTCCCTAACCCTAACCTTGATGCACTGACTCCAGCCTCAGTCCACTCCTTGTGAAAGTCTCCAACACTTTTGAATGGCCTTTTCCTGACAATCCTCTCCATGCTGCGGTCATCCCTGCTGCTACCTTATGGAGGATGTCAATGATGGTTTTCTGCTCAACTGACAGGTCAGCAGTCTTTCCCATGATTGAGCTTCCTGAACCAGACTGAGAGACCATTTAAAGGCTCAGGAACCCTTTGCAGGTGTTATGGCTTAATTAGCTGATTAGAGTG
>JAOTQY010000015.1:2703887-2715615 GCA_026413445.1 Dolichallabes microphthalmus
TTGAGTTGTAAAAGAGAAAGACTGACTGCATTTCAATAAAAGACAGTTTATTTTAATGTCCAAGTGTTCATACTTTCTTGAAAACATATTTTAAGTTGCGATTTACCACCACTGGCATGCCATTGGGCCTGTGATCACTATGGTATTGGCCCCAAGGGATGTGGCCCCCGCTGCAGTATGCGTCCCTTATTTTTTTGTATGAAAAGTGCTAACCCTAGACTTAGGGCATGAGGGGGGTAAACCCTAGACGGGGTGTCGATCTATTCACACTCATACACACTATGAGCAATTCGGGGGAATGCCAATTAAACCTAATCTGCATGTCTTTGGACTGTGAGAGGAAACAATCTCGGGGAGAACATGCAAACTCAAGGAGGTGCAAGGTCACAGCAAGGTCAGATATCTGAAATACTTTACCTTTGAATTATTTCCTATTTGTTTGACATTTGAAGTAATTTCTGAAAATAGAAAACCACTAAGCTTCGTTAGCCTTGATTTTGACGTGTTAATATATTTGATGACAAGTGGAGGTTTCGTTTTTGTTTTACTGAACAAATATTTCTGTAGCATCACATTCGTAGTATCAGTGAGGAAGTCAAGGCAAATTAGCTAATGTTTCCAAATTAATTCCTTGTCTAAAATGAAATCAGGTTATGCTAATCAGTAAGTTGTATATACGGAGAAAAAAAAAAAACCTCATAAAAATCATTTCATTTTTTTTCTCCTTAAAACATCTAAAAACAGGTCATCTTGACTGAAACTGAACAGGAGGATGAGAAGAAGGCTCAGAGAGCACGGCGCTGTGCTACACGCGCTGACACGACCCACATCCGTTAATACGGTGTATCGCTCTTTTTAGCGTCCTCTGGAGTATCAGGACTAATATTTGTCATCGCTGTCTGTTTTATTAAGCGTCGAGTCTCTCTTTCTTGCTCTCTTTCTCTCCGCCTCCTCTTTTGCTGTGGGAGCTGCAGGATTTGATTGAAAAGGTGTGAGATTTGCTTTCATACCCCCTCAGGAGCGGAGAGAAGATCCGGTGATAGACAAACGTGATACACACTTCAGAGTGAAAAGGTTTCACACCTCGAGCTGTTATGGGAGATGAGCAGAAGTTAACGTTTATAAATCTGACTGAAACGATGTGCTCGCTGTATTTTAAATTATTAAATAAGCTTTATAATAAATAATGAATTTTTTCTCTGTATATTGTTCTTTAGATTAGATTTAAAAAGAGAATTAATGAACTAATGTACTGTGTATTTTACGGTAATTCGCTTCAGTTTACCCCAATAGACCACGCATAAGCACGCGTGTGTTGTTCAGAAGCAAGTACAGTTAGCTTAAATCCTGGCGATTTCTGGAGTTTTGTTCAAAGCATACCCTAGAACTTCTTGTCCAAAGACATAATTTTCAGTTTATAAATATGTAAAATGGGTCATTTGGACCTGGGCGGAACTGAAGAGTTAATCTCAGCTGCCTTTACCGAGCGCAGTGATTAGCATGGCCTGATTAGCGAGAGCGAAGTTCCTCGTTCCTATTAGCAGCTGTACACAGCAGCAGCTGCCTTAACTCCCACAGAGAGTCCAGACCTTATTTCCACAAATAAGGTATTAAACACCTGCACGAGTCACAGTTCTCCCATAAAAACAATCTACTTTCACCAAAAGAAAAAGAAAAAAGTTCCTCAGTTGTCTAAGCACTTATAATCAGCAATTATCTACTGTACTTATAATAATGCATAAGAAAATAATCAATGACAAATCAACACTAAGAGTTGGTTATTGATTATTATCTTACAACAGATGTGAGTTTTTTCCGGATCACATGTGGCGAGACGACAATCCGACAATCCGAGACGAGCAACTGTGCACACCTGGCCTTATGAACGCATCTCTGGTGACCACTTGTGATTAGATTTCATGCATCATTTCCATCAGAGAATAGCTGCCATGCACATTTATCATGTCAGTCTTTCACTGCATTTCTCTTCAAGCAGAAACGTCCTGTGAATCTGCTCCCGTTCACCTTTCAAAAGTTTTAATCATGTGCCGTGGTCTGTTAGCGATCCTTATAGATGAATGAGAGATTTGATGATGAATGAAGGTCTAGAAAGGAGCTGCTTCCATCTCTGGTACTATAATATGGCACTTATCTACATGGGGCAAGTCAAACCGGGACTTGTGATGAAATTTTTGAGGAATGAAGATGTAAAACCGATTGACATTTAAAGAAGGGGGTGGCTCAGAGACCACTGCAGTCGTTCAGCGAGTGGAACGCCCGATCCTTGATGAACGATTAATAACTTGCTGCCAACTTGTAGAAGAGACTGTGGGAACTGTACACACACTCATTCACCAACACCACTTGCACATTACAGGTACTTGGCTGGGAGTTATCCCACATCCCCTATACAGTCTTGACCCTGCTCCAATCCATTTACACATGTTTGGGCTGTTAAAGGTGTTTCTGGGAGGCCAACGTTTCAGACGTGTAGCATGGCCCCCTGGCGTACTGGAAAAGCTTTTAACCTTGATAGTATCCAAGCATGAGTGCATTGTTGGTTAAGTGGATTAGTGTACCAGGGGATTATATAAAGAAATAAAGATAGTTTTTACTCATGTGCATAAAAAAGTCCTGGTGTGATTTGAACACAATATATAAAATTACTGTTCGTGAAATGTCTAATGTTTGACCAAGAAAAAAAGAAAGAAAGTTTAATATTGGCACAGCAGATCATCATGTCCTGGAGAGCTTTAGGAAATAGTTCCACCACTCTCTCTCTCTCTCTCTCTCTCTCTCTCTCTCTCTCTCAGTATTTACCAGCGTTTTCATTGTGATGCTATTGTGGTAGAGAGATACTGTATGAATTATGCATTGCTGTGAAAGATGGATTGGAGGAAATGGATCCGTTTTCTAAGCAAAGGCTAGAGCTTCTCCTGGGACGGCACGCTGTAAGGATACATTACAGCTTGGCCAAAGATTGCGAAACGGCGAATGGCTATAAAAAAAAAACTGCAGCTTGCGGGATGAGCATTAGCATAAATACAGGAAATAGGGTGATAAACTGGACCATGATTCAATATTAATATCGGTGTTTACAAGTGGAACAGATTGCGCTTGCATATCCACCACTTATTCGCTGATGCTGTTATTTGTTTTGTTTTTTTTAACCAAAAGTCTGAGTCGGCTACAAAGAACTGTTTATAGAGTTAGCATTAACTGCATTCCTGTCCTAAGAGGGGCATTTTGTATAGATCTATTTTTAGGGACAAAGAAATTGAGAAAAGGAAACAAGAGACAGCACCAAAGTGGGAGAAGGAAACTAGGGAGTACTTGGAATCAGAGAACTAGCAAAAAAAAAAAAAAAAAAAAGGTCCCTAAAATAGAGCCACCAAAAAAAAAATCCAGGTCCAACATGTATCCATTCATCCATCTAGGAACCTCTGTAGTCCAGCTAGGTGCCGTGGAGGCCAATGGTGATTACCATTGTATTTATTCCCATTTTATGACTGTGGTGGGACCGCTCAACAGTCGCACTCACATTCACACACGATGGGCAATTTGGGAATGCCAGTTAGCCTAAAGTGCATGTCTTTGGACTGTGGGAGGAAACCGGAGTACCTGACGGAAACCCACCAAGCATATTCCGTTCCACCATGGTCATATATACCACTTTGTACATCTGCATTAAAGCATTAAAGAGAGAGCGGTCCCACTCAATTCTGTTGTAAATCAAAATTGAGGAGTATTTAAATAAATTACAACCGGTCTTGATTGTCATAAATTTTCCTGCTCTGCACATCAACCATGAAGTTTGTCACCGAAATTCAAGTACAATATAAGTAATTGGAGCTATTGTAAATACTGCAACCCTTGTTCCATTAAAAATGCATTCAGAAGTTCTGCTGAGACTCAGATGAAGCTTCCGCAGTTCCACTGAGCTAGATCGTGTTGGTATCTTTCAAAGTTACAGTTTATTTAGTACAAATGTACTGTAACTCTTTTCCTACCCCAGAAATAACTGTACGGTTCAGGTTGGCCATGCGAGTAGTTCAATTTAGCTGTACAGCTAGTTCTTGGGCCAGAAAAGACTTCAAAGGTATAATGATCAAGATCTATGGTAATGTTCTTATAGGCAACTCAATTTTGATTTAAGACAGACTTTAAAAAGAAAGAAAAAAATACCTCCTCCTTTTTTTCCTTCCTTTAACCAGCTGAACTGTTTAATGGAAGTGAATAATTGAACTAATTCAATAGGATCCTGGTTGCTTAATGTTTAAAGCTCATGGTAAATGATTAGAACGTCGGAGGTTCAAGCCTCATTACCAACAAACTGCCACTGTTGGTCCAAGTCCCTTAACTTTGCTCCAGGGGTGTCGCATCATGCCTGTGACCCCTGCTTCTTAACAAGCTGGAATAATAAAAAAAAACAAAACAACAATAATAATAATAATAATAAAATTTAAATGTGCCAAATAAAAGCTTCGACTTTTTGTTGAGCAACAATAAAGTTGTATTCAGTATGATTTAAACCATGGGCAAACATTGCTCCTGTAGGTCTCGGTTCGAAGCTGAAACTTAACTCAACCTTGGTTACTAAATCTATTTCTGTGGTAGAATGCAGGTATAGATCCACTGGTCACATGTATTCATTTGGTAGGCTGATTTTGTCCCACGAGGTTTGGACGTGAAGTGGAATTCAATCTAGGCATAAAATTGCGAGTGAAGAGGGCATGCTGAGGGGCCTACATGGGGTCTCTAGCAACTCTGGGACTTGGCAAGCACACAGCAATAATTTCTGCGCTATCACTGCTAACAAGTAAATCAAAACCGGGGAGAAAATGGTCGTTATCCTTCAATGCTCACTTGCCCTTAATCTCCATCCTCTCTTCCATGGCTCAAATTAGTGCCACTCTCTCTCTCTCTCTCTCTTTCTCTCTCTCTCCATTCTGTCTTTTAACGAGGTGGCTGGTCCCTTGAGATAACTGGACACGCCTTGAGGCATCAGCAGGTGAAGGACACTCCATTATCTGTCCTAGATGGATGAGTTGAGATGCTGCCCTGAAAGCAGGACGGCTGCCAGATCCTCTCCTCTTTAAAGTGCTTTTGTCTCTGCTGAGTGCCACCATTAGCGTAAGAGGATAAATCCACCCAGTCTCACTCCGAGTCTATGGATCCAAAAACAACAACAAAAAAAAAAAAGCTGACAATTTGAGCTCATGTTTTATTAATGAAGTGTAAAACTATTGTTATTGCTATTGTCCAAACAGCACGGTGATGGTGTTATTTGCAGACTGATAGTTGATCCCGATCCTAATCGTTTTTTTTCCCCCCATCAACTTTTGAATATTCAAAAGGAAAGCGATATACGATTATTTAAAAGAGGAACTCTATACTGTCTACGTCAATACTTATTTGCATTATTGCTTTGTTTCTAAACGCATAGGGCTATAGATTAATACTTAATAACATCTACAATAATGCGTCCTCAAAACAATTGATCAAAAAATAACGCTTATCCTGTACGGGGAACATGGGAAGCCTGGAGAATATCACAGGAGACTTCGGGCATGAGGCAGGGTACACCCTGGACAGGCTGCCAATCCTCTGAAGGGCACACACACACACACACACACACACACACACACACACACACACACACACACACACACACACACACACACACACACACAGACCCGAATGACAAGGCATACAATATAGAGAGCACTAAATAAAACAGATGGAACAAAAACCCACACGACACAGTTCAACAAGCATCTAAACAATATATCTTCTTTCTTTGAGAGTTCATCTTTAAAATCTTTGTTACTGTATATTTTTCCCCCAAGATGTTAAAGATTGCTTTGACTTCCTTTATAATTACAGATGCTGATAACAACCTGTTCTTTTGTATACAAATTGTAATAATATTTCTTTTAGTCATTTTATCTCTTGAACTTTTACATATTCACATATGGCGCTGAAGATTCAATCCCGCTAAGATCGACTAAAATTAGGGCCATCGTCTCGCAGAGATTTTTAAGCTGTGTGTGAAATCTGTCACTTATGTTTAGATCTGCAGATCTGCAGTATCTCTCTCTCGCTCTCTCTCTCTCTCTCTCTCTCTCTCTCTCTCTCTCTCTCTCTCTCTTTTCACGCAAATTTTTTACGACTTCCTTCATAGATTTCTAATTTATACCTTTTGGGTGGCTGTTAAATTAAAAATAAATAAATACATACATTCAGGAAGTGCTATTTGTGATTCATTGGTTCTTTGCTAGGTGTGTGTGTGTTTGGGTGTTTTGCAAAACGTATCTTACTGTATCACTCTCTTTTTCCTCAATTCCTACCTTGTTGTCTTTGTTGAAAGTACCAGAATATAAGCTCTAATGTTATTAGTTCCAGAGACCCGACTTCCCTCAGGACATATTCATTATTTGTTTTCTGTAAATCATAAACCTCTTGTCATTTGCAACTTTCTGCCTCTATCCCTTGACAAGCCTCTGTGTGATTTGGAAAATCCCAGAAGAGACATATGTTACATCACTTGAGGAAACAAGTTTTTAAGAAATCAATAGTCCTAATCCAAATCCAAATAGCAGCACTTGATAGTCCTAAGTCAAATAGGCGGATACACGGGCACGGAACAATGCTTCAAGGCAAAATACAAGAGACTGGTGTCTATGTTCGACCTGACAAAAAGGAACATGTGCTGTACGGTATCTAGGCAACCCGGCTCTCAACCCACACTAGGAACTGAGAATAGGTGGTCAAGTGTACCTGATTTCGTAAATATTGCCTTATGACTACAGATCTGGTTAATGGCCATGAAGGAGACTGCAGTATCGAACCTCACAGTTGAAACCTCCTTCTGGGTCCGGGAAGACTCTAAGTAGAAGTCAGCACTGGGGCCTAGAATAATATCTGATGCAAATCACGAGTGCTACTCCAAACTGTAGCTCTTCCCATAGACAAGACAGAACATACAATATATTAGGAATGATTCTTGGAGTCCAGCAGGGCTTGAACCACTTACGTTGGGCTTCCTTCCAATTCCGAAGACATGATGAGGTTGCCAAGTATGGGGGTTCCTTGTCAATAACTGAACCATCCAAGCAGACAGCATTCATGGGACAAGACTACGTCCAGTTTTTGGCTCTGATGCATATTTCATGCAATGTTTTTATTTAATTTTTAGGCAAAATACCAGAAATTATTTATGGCTGGATACACAAAACAGCAGGCGTTGTATAGCTCGGTATTACTGCTCAAATGATGTAAGGAGTGGCAAGACTTCACAGTGATATACAGAAAGACATAGTAAACAAGTGGTAAGCAAATACACTGTGGTTTGACCAGATGACAGCATTAGCTATGTTTACGTGGACGGTATTTTCAATGTTGCCAGATTTAGCTGGTGGTCTCTTCAAGATTCGTCAAAAACCACAAAAATGCACATAGACTCAAAATATTTGGTCAATCATCAGTTCAGGATTCAATCAGCCAGTTTGCAATGCTGCAGCCACATGTGAGGTCAATAACAGCAAGAATTCAATACCACCACCTACTGGATGGAAGTGTGGATGGGGCACATGGGCTGCATTCCATTCCGAAGTGTACTTCACAGGGTGCTCCCTACTCCCTGTTCCATTTGCAGGGAATGTCGGTGAAGGGAACTTCCCTCGACAAAACTATACCATTCGGAACTCGGATACCTGTCGCTGCTGCTGTGGAAATTTTACACTGCGGACATTAAATATTGAATATTTATTGAAACAAAAACTAAAACCATTATAGAACATACTATTGAAACATGTATAACTTGTAAATAAAGTATTGTATAGTATAGTAAATACATGGTGGGCCATTTATATGGATACACCTTAATAAAATGGGAATGGTTGGTGATACATTGAACATTTGATCAGAATATTAACAGGACTATTTTTTTCCTGTTTAATGTTACTTTGTCTGCTGCCAAGCCATTAATCTGCCAGAAATACAGTATAACAGAGGAAGATGTTACTGTATATTCTTCAACTTAGATCTTAGAAGTTGGAAAAGTAAAATTAGGTTACACTTCCTATCTTTTCTGATAAATCTCACCTCCTGCATTGTGATTGGTCACAAGAATCCTCACCCATGATTGGTGTTAAAACAAGCTTCCATTTGTTTTGTTTTAAGATTTAAGAAATTAAAGAAGGAGAATTAATGCTTAACACATCTGCCGCACCTCCATACGCTTCCCGGCCATCCCCCAAACAGGGGAGAGAGACAAACACGCGGAATCATGATGTGTTTGAAGTTCTCTGTTTATTATAAGCAAAGAGAACATATTGAAGGTTTTGGCCAGGTGCCCTGTGTCACGTACATAAGGTACATCAAAAGAGCAAAAGTCATTAACATGTAAGACATGGAAAGACCCGGAGACAGACAGACGATAGGAAATACATTAGCATTTCCCGGTTAGACAAAAAGGCTCCAGCGAATACAAGCTATTTGTATGTATATTCGTCTAGACACGGGCTACAGGAAGTATTACCATATAAGGATCAAAGAACTGCAATGAGGGCATTGTTTTATTGACATGAACCATGAGAACATTCGCACAATATCAGAAAAACTTACGTTTGTTTAGATGCTTTACTACATATGAAGTCTCACCCAATCGGTGCTCCTTCCTCAGTCAGATACCCTGAGAGTCACGTCACGTCAAATACTGTTACCCAAAATGTGCAAAATAAGTATATCTATGGCAACAAGACAGAAACAAGCAGCTCAAGCTTTACCTATTGAAAGGATGATCAAAGGTTTACACGGCCCTCTTATTCTGATTGAAAATTCAATCCAATCAGGCTGAATTGGATCAGACTGTTCTGACTGAGATGGTTATAAAAATGATTTGCTTTTATTCCAATTAGACTGGTTTTCTCATTATTTGTGTAACATACAGTATTAGGGTCCATATGACAAGTGACCTGGGAGGCAATGGAGGCTAACCCAGTGTAACCCTACCTAACCTAAACCAGTGTAACCCTAACCCTAACCTAACCCTAACCCTAGGTATTGACATTATTATATCTTTCTATGGCTGATTTTTTTTTATTAAATCCTCAGTGATTCGGCTGAGCTACATTTACACTAAATGGGAATGCTCTAACTTTTTGCATGTCTTTTTAAACGCTACATAGGGGGACAAAAAATCTTCATATTGCTCTAGACCTCAGGAGCACAACATAGCCAGAAGGCATATTCTTAAATATTATTAAAAAAAAAGTTATTCTAAGGAAAACACAGAGCATAAAATTAATGGTTAGCCAGAGTCATGTTTTATTTAATTAATTTATGTAATCAGGATTAAAACCAGTAACTGATACAGTATATAAGTTCAAGGTAAGAGTGATTATACAGTGAGTTACAAGTTACAACTTTATTTGAAAAATAAAACGATAACTGACTTTGTTGTGCTTTTTTATCCTTAAGGAAAATGGGTTAATACTGTACATGTCAGACTGTAAATCAATAACACTTTCAGGCTTGTGGTGGGATTCCTAATGATTTTTCAAATCAATACCCATGATCTCAGATCCATAAGACAGTTAATTATGAGCTATCACTTCATGTTTTATTGTGTCGTGGAACGCATTCGCTTTTGTGAAAAGATCGCGGGGAAAACACTGACGGAAGATTAAAGAGTTTATAGACCAAACGGAAGAGTGAGAGCATACCTGCCGATACGTCTTAACTGCTCCGATATCAGCTGCTTTATAAACTCCACATAAAGAACTGGTTTACAGGAAGCACTCTGTTAAAATAACAGTCTGTTACTTGCTTTCTTCTCTCTCTATAAAACACTCTTTCTCCCTGTGGTCCAATTCCACCTTAACACACCCCCGTCTACTTCCCCTCGGCTGTCTTAAGGGTCACTCGATTATCCTATCAGCTTGAGTTAAGTTTATTAGATGAAGGAAGGCTTCGAGTCGACATCAGTGTTCTCCGGCAGTACTACTTGCCCCGAAGGTATTGCTGCAATCTGACACCAATTCGTTTTTTTTTTTTTTTCAAAATGGCGGATGAAGCTGTTTAAACAGGGTCGATAAAATACTTCCTATTACAAACATGTAACATTTGATTTCTGGTGTTCAAATTAGGTTTACTCCTCAATCTCTGTCTGTACATGAGTGCTGCTGGAGTTGTGTTACTTTACTTAGTGTCCTAAGTATACAATAACATTTCCACCAGTATGTACTGTACAGTACTAAGGGCATTGGTGGCTCAGTGGAAGGCCTGAGTTTGATTCCCAGCCAATGCGCAAACCCCCTTCCACTGGATGAAGTGCCAGTCCCAATCCCGGAAAAAATGGGAGGGTTGTGTCAGGATGGGCATCTGGCTTAAAACCTGTGCCATGATTGTACCAGGGATCGATGGTCCGCTAACAACAACCATATGTACAGTACTATGTAAAAGCATTGCCCCTCTTCATTTCTTTATAATTTGCTTTTAAAGTGGCAGACTTTCTTGTATTTTAATGTAGTCTTGAGGAAAACATCTGCAGGCTTTCTAAAGGACCTTTTGTCTCTCATTGTCAGTCCAGTCCCTGGCCAGTTTCTAAGGAATGTTTTTTGTTTGTTAAGCCACACAATACCCTCGAGACTTTTGCCCAGTACTGTATTTCACATATTAAATAGTTATTTGCTTCGTTTTATGGTGTTCAGCAAACATAGCATGCAATAATGTCAGGAACTCTTGGCAAAAGGTGGAAATACTCCCTGGATAGGATGCCAGTCCATCGTATTGCACCATACACATACACTCTCTCAAAGTTACAACAGCTCATCCACCTACCAGGTGGGTAGAAAGCAGACAACCGGAGAACCAGGAGGAAGCCGCACTGGGAAATGAAGAGATTTGGATTAAAACGTCTTGTAATATTTAGATTTTCTTTCTAGGGAACAAACACGGCATTGTTGAATAGGGAAGCACAAGAGCAAGCACAATATATTTTAAATAGCGCTGCTCAGAGCTTATGTAAGGAGTGTCAGGACATGGTAATGATGTTAAGAATGACACACATCCGCCTATTAATATGTTTGGGATTTTTATTTGATTCCACAACAAACTCTGACCCCTCCTCTTTTTTTTGCAATGTACCAAATGTCAATCTTTCATCACTGGTTTCTCATGGGAAAAGAGGATGTTTTTTTCTTCTTTGTCCTCTATCTGAGGTCACTGTGTGCTGCACCTTGGTTAGCCGTATAAGCAGGGTATATACTGTACAGTAGAGAGGGAGAAACCCTCTGCTGATCTGCTTGTTTATTAGTTATGTTTTTATTGCTCTGCCATTGCTGGTTTCAATTTAATGAAGTTTGATGCAGAGTGTATTAGAAAAGGATTTGAGTGCTGGACTCCTGCGTTTGCTAAGAGGGATTTAAGCCGGTTGAAAAAAAAAAACGAAAAAAAAAAAAAAACATAGCACTCTTGCTTTAAAGCACCTCAGCATTGTGTTTTAATCCTGTATTCCCCATATGGGGATAGAATAGTGACAGCAAAAACAGGAGCTCTTTATTAATATGAACAGATGCCGCGCACTCGGGAGCTGTAGTGAAATGTTACTGAGGCACTTTGAGAGCGGAGATTTTCTCCCAGCAATGGGAGTACAGATTAAGAGGCCTTTATATATGTTGCTGTTAGAGAAAAATGTGTGTGTGGGGGGGGGGGGGGGGGGGGG
>JAOTQY010000015.1:3088705-3099094 GCA_026413445.1 Dolichallabes microphthalmus
AGCCTGGCCGGGGAATCGAACCCAGACCCTGGAGGTGCAAGGCGACAGTGCTAACCACTACACCACCGCGCCGCCGGAATCCGGTTTGTAATTCTAAAATGCCTAATGATCCATGTTTGTTGTTCAGTGCTAATACAAAGATGTCTAGCTTCTATTCCAAGTCTCAATCCCAAATTCCACAGTAAAACTTAATTAAGGGCACTACTTAGTCTTTTGAATAAGCGATTGTATGCCATAGCATTTCCATTGAACAATATTTGCAATTCAAAAGCAAAATAAGTGAAAATTAAGTAATTAAGTAATTCCGGCAGTCACAGGATGATATGTGTTAAATATCATAACATAATGTTTAAATATCTGGTGAAAATCAATAAACAAATCAAAACCTTTTTGAAAAAAAAAGGCATTTGTAGAACTATCATATAAAAGCAATATTGAAAATTAGTATGGCTATAATATCTTCAGTGCTCAGGCTGTGCAACAGCATGACCTCGAGTGTGATATTGCTTAATTAAAATATTGGAGTTAATTAAACCAAGCGTAATGAATTTCTATCCCTACATACTGTACATTTAACAGAAACACAGTACCACCTGAAAAACAGTCTAGTATGCTTTTCCAATATTGGCAAAAGTGATATAAAATGTATTTAGTGTATAAAAATTATTATTTAAGAGAAAAATAGAAATAACTATATCTTGCTATAATAGTTAGAAATAACTATATATTTTGCTGAATAGGTGAGGATATACTTCTCTAATTTAGTGGGAAACTAGTACATTTCAGACAGCTTGTGCTTATTTTGGAATTTTTATTATTTCCCAGTTGTCAAGTTGCTTAGCTATAGAGTTTGTGACTGACGTTGCATGAATGTTTATTTCTTCACTGTATTTTTGATGGGTCTAATTTGGTAATACCTGGAAAAACTGAATCACACTGCGTGTCTACTGGGTTTAGGTAAGATTATTCAGCTAAGGCTTAACATCAGTGTCAGATTGGATAAATACACAAATCCTAGAAAATAAATTAGTAAATAAAGTCATAAATTGAAATGGAAAAAAAGCTAATACTGGTAGCGAAAGAATACAGGCAGCAGAACAAAGATTCCAATATGATCGAGCTCCCATGGGATGTGGCAGACAAACAAGTCCAATCAATGGAGAACCCACCATGTAATCCACAGGACCAAAAGGATTAGCTGCCAACATCCTGTTGCCAGAGGGCCAGAGCTTCTCAGGGCCAGTGCCCAAGGGGCCAGAGCTGCCCAGGTGGCACAAAGGTTCCCAAAACCTAGGAAGGTTATGTCTGATATATGTTTATTATGTGTATATCAAAAATAGAAGGCTGCTGTTGAATAACTTTTAGATATCTAGACTATGAAGAGTGAACTACAAAATGAAACTAGACAGGAACAAGTTAGCCTAACATTTACATTTACATTATGCCATTTTGATGATTATGCCCTTATCCAGAGTCTCTCATTATACGTCTGAGGGTTAAGGGCCTTGCTCAAGAGCATGGGATCAAACAATGCACCACTGAGATACCCCTGACATTTTTGCAGGGTGCTTCTTAAAGTGGGATGGAACAAATAAATATATATAAATGAATATATGTATAGAACATACCTTGAAAGTCCATACCTCACTGCCTGCTTAAATATCAACAAAATGAAAAACAACAACAAAATGTCCACATATTCAACAACAGCACTTACCACAGACCTTGTGCTGACGTTTTCTAACCTGACCAAAAGTTTTAGCAATCCTAATAGCAATTTAAAGATAGAATTATGCAACAATTTGCATAATTTTTTGCTATTATCTTATAAAGCTTTCATTCATTTATTCATTTACAGTAGTCATTCATTCATTTTCTATTCTGCTTATACCATACAGGTCTGCAGGAAGCCTAGAGCTCTTCCAGGAGACTTCAGGACTAAGTACTGCAATCCATCACAGGGCACATATTTATTTATTTTTTTAAGAAAACATGAGTAAGAAGGAAAAACTAATTTATTTTATTTCTTACAGTACTCAAGTTATGTAAGGCATAACAGAATGGCCTAATCATCAAGCTAAACATGACAATAAATGAAATTAAATAATCCCTTTTTGCATACATTTAGTTATTAATATTGTGTATTGCTCGGTTTTGCATCTCATCAATGAAGGCATGCAGTCGTTAGTAATAACTGTGCATAAGTTCCTTAATTCTCTAAGGTGGTATGGCTTTCCATTCTTCTTGATATTGCGGTCAAGAGATTGTGATGGTCACTTACAGAACTTTTACCTTTTCTGTTGTAGCCATTAGAAGGTCAACTTGGCCTTGTGCTTTGAATTATTGTCATGTTGGCACATTCAAGGGCATCCCATTTCAGTATTTTCTGTTTACATGCTGCATTTATTTTGCCATCAATTTTGACTAACTTCACTGTGCCACCCACTGGAGCTTATACATGCCCAAAACATAAGAGAATGAGCCTTGTTAACTCCTCTCCAATCATGAAGTAAAATTTTGGTCTCATCTCCCCAAATGACTCCAGGAATTGTGGGGCTTGTTTAGGTCTGCAAGCAAACCTTTTTGTGGCTTGGGAGCAGTAACGGCTTTCTCCTTGCAACCTGGAAATGCAGATCATTTGTGTTCAAGTACCTCCTTGCTCCTTAAAACAACACCACTTTTTTTTCCAGAGCAGTATGTATTTCTCTCGAAGTTGTTTGTGGGTTTTTCTTTGCGTCTCGACACAATTCTTCTGGCAGTAGTGGGTGAAATCTTTCTTGGTCTAGCGAAACAAAATGGTGCCGGTGAGGTCGGTTGCGCCACGACTGCTCTGACCCCTTTGTCTTTGTTTTTGCTCTTTAAGTTAGCTTTCAGTTATCTAAAACCAGCAAATTCATCACCACTGAGTATATTAGGTATGATAGAGACACCCTTGTTTCTATTGGTATACATTGTACTCACAATTCGACGTTTTTAACTCTGGATCTAAGCTGGCCGAGTGAGATCCTAAGGGAGAACAAAGGATGCGACACGAAGTGGTGGCTCAGAGGGAAACGAGCTGGCATGAGAGCCCGTGCACACCACACACCACTGCCTAGCATCCTGCTCGCCAATGTCCAGTCAATGGAGAACAAACTCGATGACCTCACGGCCAGAATACAGTTCCAGAGAGACATTCAGGACTGCAATCTCCTCTGCTTCACCGAGACATGGCTGACCACAGTGGTGCTGGACCACACTATCCAGCCGGCCTAGATCTTCTCGGTTAATTGCATGGACATGACATGGGACTTGGGGAAGGCGGCGGGTGTTAAATGGTGAACAACAGCTGGTCCAACAGCCCGAGCGTTGCTCTTCTCACACGTTCTGCACACCTGCACACCCAACCTGGCACTACTGTCCATCAAATGTCGTCCTTTTTACCTTCCTCTGGAATTTATATCGGTCATAATCACCACAAGCGGACATGGTCACTGCTTTATGCGAACTGCATGTGGCACTCACAAAGCCCCAGACACAACATCAGGACGCTGCGCTTATTGTGGCGGGGGACTTTACCAATGACAACCTCAAACATGCAGCGCCAAACTTTCATCAGCACATCACCTGCCACACCATGGGCGAAAGGACACTGGATCATTGCTACACAACCATCAAGGACGGCTACAAGGCACAATCTCACCCCCCGTTTGGGAAATCTGACCATGTTGCCATCTTCCTCATGCCAAAATACAAACAAAGGCTCAAACTGGAAGTTCCGGTTCAGAGGGAGGTCACGCACTGGATGACCAATTGGTGGCCACGCTACAGGACGCACTCAATGACGCAGACTGGGACATGTTTCGAAACAGCTCCGATGACATCAATGTGTTTACAGAAGCAGTTGTGGGATTCGTCGGGAAACTAACGGATGATACCATGGAAAAAACGAACATCAGAACGTTTCCCAGTCAGAAGCCGTGGGTGGATAAAACCATCCGCAACATTCTGAGATCTTGCACAGTTGCCAATAAGCGGGCCTCGCAATGAGGGACATGGACCCATACAAGGCTGCGTCTAACAATGTCAGAAAGGTGGTGAAAGAGGTGAAGCAATGCTACAGGAGAAAACTAGAGTCACAGCTCCAACAGAGTGACTCTAGGAGCCTGTGGCAGGGACAAAGGACAATAAAGGACTATAAAGCACCAACATCCGGTATGACGAACGTGGATGTGACTCTGGCAGATGAGCTGAACACATTCCATGCTAGCTTAGAGTAGTAGCCCTTAGCCCACGGATGAGCCTAGGCCATCGACGACCCTCCGCCAGCGAACTCGGTTCTGGGCTTCTTTTACTGCTTCACTCCAGGTGATTCCATACTGTCTCAGTTCTGTTTCAGTGTCTCGCCTCCAGCTGTTTCTAGGTCTGCCACGTTTTCTCTTCCCCTGCGGGTTCCAAGTCAGGGCCTGGCATGTGGTGCTAGATGATTCCTTCCTGAGTGTATGCCCTATCCAGCCCCACTTCCTTCGCAGAATCTGCTTGGCCACTGGTTCCTGTCCCACCCTTTGCCACAGGTCTTCATTTATGACTTTATCGGGCCAGCGAATCTTAAATAAATGCTAGCTTTGAGGCTGCAGCTAAAGACCCTAGCGGTGCTAATCCTAGCAACGCCAACGGCTGCAGACAGGAAGACAATGCCAGCACTGGAAACGCATTTATCATCGCCGAGCACGACCTGAGGAGAGCCTTCAGGAGAGTGAACACCAGGAAAGCAGTAGGACCAGACGGCATCTTAGGTAAAGTCCTCAGAGGCTGCGCAGACCAGCTAGCCCCTGTGTTCACCGAGATATTCAACCTCCCTTTATCTCAGTCAATGATCCCCACTTGCTTTAAGGAGTCCATCATTGTTCCTGTTCCAAAGAAACCCCATCCTTCTTCCCTCAATGACTATCGCCCTGTTGCCCTCACCTCTGTAGTGATGAAGTGCTTTGAACGGCTGGTCAGAGACTTCATAATTTCTTCACTACCCGACACACTGGATCAACTTCAGTTTGCATACCGTCCAAATTGCTTTACAGATGATGCCATCTCTCATCTACTCAATACAGCACTCACTCACGTGGACACTAGAAGGGGGAATGTTAAAATGCTCTTTGTCGACTAAAGCTCAGCATTTAATACCATAATTCCCTCCACACTCACCACCAAGCTGGAGTACCTGGGACCCAGCTCATATATGTGTCAGTGAGTCTCCAATTTCCTAACTGTCAGACCACAAGCAGTAAGGATGGGCAGACATGTCTCAGCCTCCCTCACTCTCAGCACTGGAGCCCCCCAGGGTAGTGTTGTGAGCCCCCTGCTGTACTCTTTGACCATGGCTTAGTATCAACAGAACCTTTTATTTTCCACCTCTTTTTCAGAGTTTGAAGAGTACTTTCTGCTATTTCAAACATTTAGATATACTGTAATTTCCTGCTTTATAAAGTAGCTAACTACCTTATTATGCAGGTTCATTGGCAGTTCTTTTATCTTCTCCATATTGCAGTATCCACCTCATGAGAATTTTATGCACAGACACTAATTACAATCACAATGAGTCACAGGTGCAAACACATTCCTTTAATAGCCATTTAAACCGATGTGTCAACCTGTGTGTTTATAATGTGGCCAAACATTCAAGAATATGTAAACTTTTGATCAGAGTTGTTTAGGTGATCACTTATTATTACGAGATCAAGGAGTCAAACAACTATGTGATAATGAATTGACTTTATGTGAGCACTATCCTTAAATAAAAATATATACATATTTTGCTTTACCAGTCATCTTTTCCAAATAAACGGAAATGTTAAACAATTTCTTTCAGGATAGGCTTTTATTTCAGGATAGAACTTTTGAGTACAACAGTATGATGGACCTTTATCAATGTCATTTTGGATTCCAACCTGGGATCCATGGTCAGGTCAAGATTGTTGGTTGAAGCAGCCTTATCTTCCAAAGAGCTGTTATGGACAGGGACTTTAGACCCATCAGAGACCGGACTGGTGGTACTGAATCCACTCTGCTTTGTAAATAAGGCAAATGAATTGCGTCTGCTCCAGTCGATTATCCGATTTATCTGTCTTCTCAGGGTCTGCTCTCAGTCAGGTGTCTGCAAGAGTTGAGAAACTGTTGAGTGAAGTGCTGAAAATCTTCCTTCACTGTCACCTCCTGGAAGTGCCAGCAGTGTCCTTCAGGGGTCAAGCCAACTTAATCCAGCATGGCTGTGTTCACTGCCAGGTAGTCTAATTGGCCCATGAATAGCCACAGGGCCTCCCAGGTAATCAGAGCTTTAATCACTCACTCTTGGGGATTTTTCACAGTAAAGTGATACCCTCAAACATTACTAACCTGCAATGTTGTCCTAGCCAGCAGACAATTTTTACTACTACTGTAGATTCTTAAACCATTCCCTTATTTAAGCTAACTAATGTAAGGAGAAAGATTAAGCATACTGTATGTATGGAAAAATATTTCTATTTAAACATGTACTGTATGCCTTTGTTGTTTTCAGATACCCAGTGAGTGCAATACACTGGCCAAGAACTAGAAACTGCATTGCTTTGCTTTGTTTTTATTACTAATATCATTATTACATTGAAACCATACTGAAGAAAGCAAAGCAATATTAATACAGATGACTTGGTTCATCATATTTTTCCTGGTAGCAGCACAAAAGTTACTGACTGTGGATGATCTGGCTAGCTGTGGGAGCTTAAGTTTGATGAGAAGCGTGTGGTACAGTATTTGTACGGTTCCTTCATAAAAAGTAACAGTACTACTTAAAAGTTTTACTAAAGTCAAAGTACTAAGTGCATGCTCTAAATTATACTTTAAGCACAAAAGGACATGTACTCCAAAACAAACTGTTCTATTCCACAGAGTTACTGATAAGTGTTATTCTCTAGCAGAGACTAATAACTACAAGATTTGAAGGAATCTTGGGGAGCAATGTCAGCCTTTTGCTTCTGCTACCATGTATAAAGTAGACTATGCAATTAAATGGGCATGCTGCAAGCATAATAAATACACTAAATAAGCTTGCTATAAAAAACAACATTGTTACTGGCATGAATCTCAAACCAAATCATAAAAGTTCATACTTCTCTTGCACACTATATTAACTGGTTAGCTAGATCGTATCTATTCTTACCTTGACAAATACGCCTGTTTGAGATGCTTGACAAAGGAGTCAGAAGAATATGCAAGCGGGTTGGGATCCGTTAGGTAACAGTGGTGCACTAACATCATTTCTGTAAACTTGAACTGCTTGGACTAGTGGAATTGTTTTGTCTTTCAGACATACCTGTAGGGTGCAGCGAGGTCGTGAGCTGGTGTGAGTGACAGTGTAACCACTCTTGTTTACAGTAGATTAGAAAATCAATAAGCTTTCCTGTGATTATTAGCTTAAAAGTAAAAGTGTCTATTTAAAATGTAAGTAGTAAAAGTCAGATAGGTGTAAAACGCATGACATATGAAAAATATCTGTATATAGTACAGATATATGAGAGAAATATTAAAGAACAATAAATGAGTGGTTGTACATCATTACTTACCCCACCTCTGGTGGCTGGCAATGCCAGGCATTGGGCTAGGGTGCATGAAGTGCACAACTTTGGCCTGTAAAAATGTTTTGTTTGGCATTATACCATAGGTGCAGAATATCTTATTGTGTACAACAGTGTAGTGCGTTGTCCTGCCGACCTGGAAAGCAGTTGTGATCTTATGAGTGATTTAGGAGATGAGAAGAAGAGAAAAGAAGTAGAGTTGCCTCAGACATTGCTCTAAGAAGCAATACTGCATGACAGAGGGTGCCAGAAATGCAGTAAAGGTCATGTATGATATATAACAAATGATAAAAGAAGCCACTTTCGTTAACATGGATTAGAAAATTAGTGAAATGTGCCATAAAAAGGTCTGACTACAGACTGCAGTACAGTAAACAACGCTAGCATAGGAAAGTCAGCTGATGATAAGTGAAGCAATTTCTATGTTCTCAATTAGATTAAAATTGCAGGAGTCTTTTTTTTTTTTTTTTTTGCTTTTCTTGTTTTACAGATCTAACCTTTTTTTCTTAATAATGCACAAGAAAGGAGGATTTCATTTAATCACAGACATTAATCAGTCCATGTCATGTAATACTCACACTACTGTGGCTCATCAAGCATGATAGTTCACCATGTGCTTTTGTTTTTGCTATTGGTCCCGGGTCTTCCCAGTGATTTTTTTGATCTGTTATCCATGTAGGATACAGCTTTTTCCTTATTTGTAAATTCTGCCCATCTGACATTTTTGGATTTGCCTTAATAAAAATAAAATTTTCATTCTACTTCCAACTTCATCATGTTATTGTCCATATCATCACAAAGCTAATGTAACATACCGAGTTAAAACACAGAATATACAAGTTAAAGACTTAAAGTCTATCCTAGGAGACTTGGGGCATGAGGTGGGGTACAACCTTGATGGGGTGCCAATCCATCCAGGGCACACACATACTGTACACACACCCATACACTACAGTCAATTTGGGAATGCCAATTCGCCTAATTTGCACGTCTTTGGACTGTGGGAAAAAACCAGAGTACCAAGAGAAACCTACTAAGCAAGGGAAAACATGCAAACTGCATGCACAGACCAAAGGCTAGAATCAAACCTGGAACATGGAGGTGCCAGGTGACATTGTTAAACACTAAGCCACTGTGCTGCCACCGTGTTTACTGTAAGAGTTAAAAATTCACAAGGTGTCTTAGGTGGCTCAGAAGATGTACAGTATAGTGATCATTAGGAAGAAAATGACACTGGCCAAACTGCAATAAGAAACAGACCTATATATATAAATATTTCTAAAGATTGCTTTCTGTTACTCCAGTTAGCTAGCTCTTAAATTATTGCATTTATTTTAAATAATTGCTTTGCCATGATGAGTGCATGCACGCTGCATGAGAATCAGACATTTCTCTTGTTTTGTTGTCATCCCTAGTATTCTTCTTATTTATTTTAACCTCATATTTAAATTGTGTCTAGACCTAGTAAATAAAAAGCAAGGTTTACAGTATTTGTAAGTGATAAGAGACATTTACCTTCTGTTCATTGCTTCACTCAAAATAAATTGAAATGAGACAACATGCTGGTAGGCTTCTAGTATAAGGAGACCCACAAAGGCATAGACCATCCATAAGGCTGCCAATTTTGAAGAAAAAAAAAAATACAGTGGGAATCATACTGAATTCGGCTGTTTGCTAGCTTTGCTTAACAAGCATGCCTAAAAATAAAATCATGAATGTTGTAATAGATTATGACAAGAATCCGATCACCTGACCACATTAAAGAAAGAAAAAGATTGTTGAATTAAAATACTCACTTGAACAGATTTATTTACCCTTACTTTGACTTTGATGTCCTCTCTCATCGATTCAAGTTTCACCTTTAATTTCTGTTCCTCTGCCAACAGATTCTTCCATCAATAATAATTGGACTGCTCCTGGTGTCTTCAGATGCCACAATGCTTGATTTAATCACATAGTTCAAGAGAGACAATAGGCTAAGACTAGATGAGCGAAGCAGCTGAAAAGCGCTAACATGCCTGTTCCACTGACACTGAGGCATTCATGTCAAAATAAACATATATTCCCTCTTTGGCAGTAAAAGTATTCAAAGACTGAGCATCTGGGTTTGTGTTAATTAACTTGGCATTAGGTGTGCTTGGTTTTGTTTAGCACTGGCTCGTGGGCCTGTTTTAGAACTGTTAATTTATGCCTGAGAAACATGGGAATGCCAGTCCTTGATTTGGGCAGAATTAATGCTGGTCTTCCCTTGTGACACAGGCTCTCTTGAAATTTTGCAGTAATTTAACAGTGCTGCCTGTCAGAGTTTTTTCTTACTCCCTTGTGCTGTTGCAGGAAAGAAAGAAACTAGGGTTTTAATATTTTTTATTTGCTGAAATACCCAATGTTCATTTTCTATGTAAAACTATTGCATGCATATGACATTAGATTGTGTAAAAGACACCCAAAACATAAGAGGGGAGGGAAAACGAATGAAACAACACTGTTTTTGAATTGTGATTTAAATGAATAATAATAATAATTATTATTATTTATCTAAAGAAACCAGCCTCGATTAATTACAGTAGTTTGTACCCTTAGAAATTATTGAGAATAATTTGACTCTAGTGACATGTTACTACAAACTAAAGTGTGTCCTGTAATTAGCATCCAGAGGTGTCAAGTAACGAAGTACAAATACTTCGTTACCTTACTTAAGTAGAAATTTTGGGTATCTATATTTTACAGGAGTAATTATTTTTCAGCCGACTTTTTACTTCTACTCCTTACATTTTTAAGCAATTATCTGTACTTTCTACTCCTT
>JAOTQY010000015.1:3227947-3239292 GCA_026413445.1 Dolichallabes microphthalmus
GAAGTGTTGAAACTTTGATGCTCAAAATAAAATACAGGAGACAAAGAACTTCAATGGACTTCGTGTTGTGAGTACAAATCTGACATTAAGCTATGCGTCAAAACTGTTAAGTGATACGACCGCATCCACAGCGCAAATTAGCTGCTAAGTATAAACATATAAGCCTAAATATAACGTGACAACAAGCAAGCAAATCTGCCTGCATCGAAAAAAACAAAACAAAACAAAAACTTATTTTTAAAATGTATTATGGAGACAAAAATCACTTCCATTTCTTTTAGCCAGTGTCACTCTGCTGTTCCTCAAATGAATGGGAATGAGGGGTCTGGGGGTTGTGTGCTACTATGTTATTGATCTTTCATTCACTGAAGAAGAAGTAGAGGAAGCATGCTAAGAGATCATGCAACAAATCCATAGATAATGGCAACAAGAAAGAAAAATAAAATACACACACTTTTCACAGTGCCTATTAAGGAGAAAAGGTGCAGGTGCTTGAGTATCAAAACCCCCTGCGTCTTTTTGTTGTTGTTGGTAAAGGGGTGGTGGTGGATCAGTTAACTGAGTTCATGGGTTGCTGAAGGTGCACCAGCTTTCTCGTTGTTAGCAGAAATGTGGGAACTGCCTCAAAGGTCACTAGAGATCTGACCCCTTTCAGCTCAGCTGATATCCAATCTGCGAGAGCAGCAGCGAGGCACAGGCACATCACATCACATGTCATGAGGTGTCATCTCAGTGTGCCCCAGGTCAGACGTGACAATCTGTTAATATCTCGGCTCTGGCTGCTCCAGCCAGACAGTGTGGAGGTCTTGCAAGCCTAACATGCTGGCATGCATATACTATAATTATTTATGATAACACATTTGTATATTAAGGTTTACAAATTAAGCATAAGTTCATTGCTAATAAGTGTGTAGACATATAATTAGCAAATAACTGTCATTATAAGCATAGTGCTCAATTTACTGTTCCTAAATTTTAACTTGTACTACATATACATGTTCACTATATTCTGCAAATCTGTGGATTTCAGTTTTTTTTCTTTCTTAGACAAGGAAATATAAAAGAAATATATATATAATATCTGATTGACATGAATGATGGACAAACAAATCTTTTAACAAAAATGTGTATTTTATTATGCTGTCTGTTATGTGAATCTCTGAACTGACATGTCAGCAAATATTCAATAAAAAAAATATTTTTATTTGTCATGTACAGTACACAGCTTTATATAATATGGCACGTGAAATGCTTATATACTGTACTGGGTCAATGGAGGCCTAGAGCCTATCCCAGGATGTGTAGGGCACACACACACACACACACACACACACACACACACACACACACACATGCAGTGTCTTCCAGCTCCAATTCACAGCATTTTATACAGTAATAAATATATCATTATAACACTTCATTGAATGCCACAGAATGCAATCTTCAGTATTTTTTATTCCTCAGTGCTCCCTTTTCTTGTGCCTAAATCCCTCTTCAAACCTAAAGGTGGCACTATTGCTTTGAGTTTGTTTTCCCCTGACTTAAGATTTTGCAGACTTTAAATGGATGCCACTTCAGATACCAAATGCTTCAAATTTGAGTGTAAATGTGTTAAGCCTGAGAGTTAGCAGGAATATTTACAACGAGCTGTATGACACAGGCATGTGGTAGAGTTCTGAAATCTGTGCCAAATCAATTACCTAGCAAATCAATTCTTGGTCTTGTACAACAAAATAAAGCCATGTGATTTGGTGCTGAATAATCTCAATAACAAGCATTACACTGTAGATAATTATACTCCGTGATTATCATTTATTACATTACCTTTATCGTGTTTAAACATTAAAGATGCTTTATCTTTTGATTCAGTCATAATCCATTACTTATTTATGACCCATAGTTAAATAAATGCAGTCAATGAGATATGATTGTACTGTATGTTGAAAATTAAATGTAAAATATATTTTTTATATAGATACCCCCATACATTTCCTAGTCCTTTGTGTGCATGTGTAATATTTCTCTAAAAAAGAGCTAAAATAATGTCGATGTGGGCATTTTTTCTTGGTCTTTGCTTCCTAATGAATATGAATTTATGTTCAGATAAAGGCTGGTGCAAGAAAAGTATGTTGAAGTGATTATGAAAAATGGCCCTGTGTATCTGTGTGTGAACTGTTCTTTGGGTGTATGCATGCATTAACATTGTAGGTTTCATAATAAAGAAAAGGAATAATACAGAAAAGGGAAATGAGGAAAATTAGGACGGGGTGGAGAAAGACACAAGAAATACATACTTTTTTTTATTCTCTATGTTTATTCTGCTGAAGACTCATGACTCACCTATGATTCTACACTTACAGATTTATACAATGTGATATGATGTGCTGAATTAATTTAGTCTGTTAGAAATCATCCTTGAATTTGGTAAAAGACAGAAAAACAAGAAAGAAAATTTTGCATTAACATTAATGATATTTCACTAGAGGGTGAACATGCTTCTTCTGCTTCTGTTTTAAAAATATGTTTATTTATTTATTTATTTATTTATTTATTCTATACCCACACCCTCATAACACTGTAGCAGTGTTAATTTGTCTGCCATCAACCTTACCAAGCTGAAAACATGCCTCTCATCTGCTCTGAAATAACTCCAGCTTGAAAAAAAAAAGAGTAAATATAGCAGCACTAGTGATACATCAGATAATACGATAATCAGGCCATATCCCATGGAGTTTAACACAAAATAAACTTCCCATCAAAAGCTGTTCTCATTGTAGCTGGATACTGTATTCACATTCATGCTTGTTTTTATTTCATGTTATATATACCATTTAAGTAACCCCTGTTTGTTGTAATAGATCAGGATAAATACCTAATCATTCAATAATTATACTTAATACTATAATTTGCATAATGGAAATGAAATAAAGGGGTTCATGTCTCATACCTGGCGTCACCTTGATTTCCAAAGCTAGAAAGCAAGCCGAATAAGTCACATGATATCCAAACTATATTGTCAGGTCTATTATATGACACAGTTGGGAGTGCAGTTGGGTCGCAAGTTGTATAATGAATTATTGCTAACACTTCAAATGTGTAATGACCTAGAAATAAATGCACAGCAGTGTAATTATTCACAGTGGTATAATTATGTAAGAAAATCCATTACATTTTATTACATTGTTTATTGTGCATTATATATAGAATAAAACACAATGTGCTCTTTGCTTTTATAAAAAAACAGGGGTCATTATTTTCTAGTAACAGCATGTTCCAGTGTTCTTACAGTATTTCCCATTTCTATATCATACCAATTTGCCAGTAAATAACAAATTTTTGTTTGCTTTTGCAGTGAAATATAGTCTTGAGCTTAATTTTTGCAAACATTTAACAGTACCACAAATGCCATTAGGGCTTTTGGGCTGTGCCAGAGGTGCTGCATGGGTGAGGGAGCATTCTTGCCTATCTCCTTCAACTCAGCAGTGATTAATCTTCCAACCAGAAACAGTGACTTCCTCCTGCATTAATTTCTTAAGTAATGTGACACCTCCGCAATATGACAAGGCGAGCAGGCCTGAAAGTGCCTGAATGCTGAATTCTTTTGCACTATAAATCATTAGCCATTAGAGACCTGTGGGCCCTAAACGACTCAAACAAATGAACTTGTCCGATTTAATAATCAATATGCTGGATGAAGAATGTGAAAAGAAAAAAGAGAAAGAAAGAAAAAAGATAATTAGCCAGGATGCTTTTTTTTCTGCCACAGTATATACTGTACCAGCAGTATGCGATAACTGTCCACCACTGAAACCCAGTTAATCATAGAGTTAGTGCAGAATTAATAAGTAACTGTGGTTACCTGCTGTAGATAGTGGTTGTATGCTCCACTGCAGTGAATAGCATCCATTGCCTGTAGGCGGGTTCTGCATGTTGAGTCCAGTTGGGGTGCATCACCATGGGAGGGGAATAAGGTACAAAAGTAACCATGGTGATGGTGAATATGAAGCTACTGAGGCTCATTAGAAGTACACATAGCAATACTGTGGGAAGAAAAAGAAGCAGGAAAAAAGGATAGAAAGAAAATGTAAGTGTTGATGTGTAATGTAGGTGCACGAGTAATCACATGTGAAGCAAAAAAGTTGCTTCGGGTATTTAGCTTTCTAGCTTGCACAACACTGTTTCCATTTAATCCTGCGCCTTCTTTCTCAGCCTTACTGCTCCACATCCAAGAGCCCCAAAGCGGAAGCCCATCATGCTGCCATGATCCTGCTGTCTCCACTTTAATCCCGGTATTCTGCACCACCGAGGCCTCTGCAAGGCACTTCACAACAACAGCAGAGTGACAAGAAAAGCATCTACTATAAAGCTGAGAAATAGCCTATGGCTTGTCTTTTCTCTGGCATAACAACATACTGTAGGTTGGTTGGTAAGTCTACTTTTTTCACAAGGTCAATTGACTGATACAGATGAACAAATAAATGAAAAAAAAAAGAATAAAATGTGTGAAGTTGTGTAGACTAAAACAAACTAAAAATTGCATAAGCACTTCACTGAATTGCAGTATCTGAGAAGAATACCAAACGATTCATATATTTTACTGCATTAATATCCTGTTTCTCTCATCCCTTTTTATCACCATTAGAGGACAGGTTGAAAATGCTTATAAAGCATTTCAGTTTCACAACCCAAAATTGGCAGAGGCCACAAATGTGGAATTCATTAAGTCAGTGTTCAATTAATTCTCTAGCAATCCTCCCATGTCAGATGGTGAATGATTCTCCTTGATGTCACCACTGCCCTGATAGCTATCTAGTGCAATAAAACTTTTATAATTGGCAAGAAGCTTTGCTGCCTCTAATTGCACAGTTGAATCCTAAAAAACATGACCGTTCATTAGGAAGATGGATCAGGGATTCTAATTGACCGTGTTAAAGATTGAAATGTGGATGAGATCGCTGCAGTGAGAGTTACAATGCACTTACAGCAAGACACTAACTAAAGTCACATAATAATGGCATAATAATGCATTTCTTTGTTGATTTCAACTGGAATACATCAATATAAGGTTATATATTTTTTGGATTATTTGTCCTATATAACATACTACTGTAGTCACCTTTTTTGGATTAATGTTATACAGTACACACATATGTAAGGTATATATTGTTTTACATCTGCAAATACAAAACCAAACTATGTGCAATATGCTCATTAAAACTTGAAGAAGCTTTATACAGTATATTTTTTAAGTGATCTCCACAATCAAAATCACACTTACTGTATGATGTCTCTCTTTTGTTGTAGTTCAATGTCTACACAATTAGCACCAAACTTAAAAGCTCATGGACATAAGTTTAATCATCTTTCAAAATCCAGCAGGAGAACATGAAGGCTAGAGTTCAAAGTACTGATGACAGTCTAAGATGTCTAAGATGGCTGGCCAACTTGCATTCGGTAGGAAATAGCACAACATTACGGGATATACAGTTAAGTAAAAATATAACTGCATTTTACTTACTTACTTTCTCACTTACTATTCTGTGTAGGTTGTGAATATATTGTATCCATTGTTCTTAAAAGAACTATGCTTGATTTATGCAGTGAGTGCTCCATACTGTATGAATGACAAAGGACATGCCTAGGGTAGTGTATCTCACATTAAGGAGCTATTTTGCAAATAGAAAAATTGATTCCTTTTTTCAGCAATACGTTTTTGTTCAGTGTTTTTGACCACGCCTATTTCTGGTTCCAATCCAAATCCATATAAAGACACAAAACACTGAACATATACAGAAAATGACAAATTGTTACACCCCTATTAAAATTGCTTTCAAGTATGAGAATATAAAAGAAATTTGACACACAACTTTGATGTAACATTTAAATGGAATTTTGCAAACCAACCTGAAAACCTCCTGAGCAAGGCTGCTTCAGCAGTGATCTGCTCAACAGTGCATGAAACTTTTAATCCTCCAGGTACAGAGAAAGTCCGCAGGCATATAGGTTAACAGAGCATAACGACCGTGTGGGCATGTATATATGCATAGTTACACATCAGGTATAATATCAGCCTCACTCCTTCACTGAAAGATGGTAGTTTGTGGTTGTGAAGCTTGAAGCTTTGTGGTTGTGAGATTTACTTGCTCCTAAATGTAATAAAAGATACAAAAGAAGTTTTGGTAGTGCAATGATCGATAGCCACCACCACCATCACCAGCAAACACACATGGATGTGTAGCACATATCTATATCTACAAAAACACTTGACCATTATGTCACAGGTTCTGCAATTATATGGAGACATGGTACAATTTATTGGAAATGTTTTGGAATTAAACTCCCAGATGATTGACTGTTGGCTCACAGTGCCGTAATATAATAAGTCATGCCATGTATTTCTTGCCAAGACTGACCTGACAGCTAGGCCATTCTCAATGAGAAATGTTTTTTATAATTTCCATTTCTGTAGATTAGGAGTGTCTCTGTAACTGGTTTATTGTGTTTTGAGGAAGGCAGTAAGGACTGTAATAAATTTAGAGGGTGGATAAATTCTGGTTTTGAACACAAAGTATTTTGAGAAAACAGGGCGTTTTAGATGGCGGACTTCCACCACCTGTACAAATATCTTTTATATGTATTTCTTGCACAGATGAAGGAGATACAAGGTCTATTTCAGATAGTTTCCTGTTTTCTTGTGTATACCAGAATATTCTCCATCACTTTGTATGTTTTTTTTTTTATTAGATTAATTATTTAGTTCTTTCTTTCTTAAACAAATGTGTTGATTTCAGACTGCCAGTATTGACTCAGGCAGTTAAAGCGCTGAGTTGCCGTTCCGTGGGTCAGAGGGTTCTGGTTCTACTACTGCCTGGCCGCCACTGTTGGGTCCCTGAATAGGTTGTGACAGGAAGGTCATCCAGCATAAAACCTGTGCCAGATCTTACGGATCAAATGACCCGATGTGGCAGCCCCTAGGACAAAAGGGATAAAGGTCAAGAAACAAAAAACAGTTATAATAAATGAATACTTCAGACAAAGTGCCCTTAAATATTGATTCGGGAGATAGGAACACTTGCTTAAGAAACTAGCAAATTCAGTACAAACCAAATGCATTTATAAACATGTATTTGCATAGCTTACATTTAGTTTAATAGGACAAGATAATAAACAATATGTTAACATACATTTACATTTTTAGCTATAAATCTACTGGTGCTAGTCCTTAAATAAAATTAAATAAGATGTGCCTTTGTTTAGTGTAATACACACAGCCAGAAAATGTGCACCCAGGCAGGATATAACTCTGTTTAAGCTCCATTATAGAAATTGATTTTTAATTAAAGTGTACCTTAGCACGGAAATGCTACACATGTTGCCATTGCTCCCCATGGCCTTATTGTACTGGATTAATATTGATTTATAGCCCAATACTATAGAATTTTAAATTGGTTTGGCAGGTGGTCATTAATTTTCAATAAAAATAATTTAAAAAGTAGTGTGGGGTTTCATTCAGGCTACAGTATTCTATTAGTGTGCTTACTCAAATACTTTCTTTTTATTCACTCAACACATATTTTACTGTTCTACATAATCAGAATCCAACACTAAAGAGGTGTTTGAAACATGTTGCTTTCAACATAGAAATTCACATAATAGGTTGAAGATTTATTTAAGGAGATGCTGTAAAAGGACAAGAAAAGATTTCTGACACAGGTTTTCTAGCTGTGTGTTTCTGCTATAATGGTAGTGATAATGGGAACTATCTTGTTTCATCCTTCCACAAAATAACTGCATAAACATACAATGCGCAAAAAAACAAAAAGTAAAATCATAGGCAAATTCTTGTGGTATACAGAATAAAACACTTTACACAATGCTGTTAAAGGTAAATTGAAGTTGCTCCCAATAAATCAAATTAGATAATTATATTATTATTATATGTAGGAGAGAAACAGAGTAGGGGTTATAGTCAAACTGAGTTCAACATTTCTTCTATGATTGAACATTTGTCACGGAAACGCCAGGCTCCACCCTCAATCCAAGTTCCCAATCACCCGAGTTCTAATCACATGCACAACTGATTCTCATCAACAGCACACCTCAAATACACCACACTCCCCTCACTCCGCATCTGACTTCATCAACGGAATATAAACTTCGTTACGCACCTCGTCAATCTCTCCTCATCTTCGTGAATCGTCTCTTCATGTTCCTAGCTTCAGCGTCTTGTCTACAGTCCAGTGTCTGCTCCTCGTTCTTTGTCTCCCTGTTTGTCATCTCATCCACCAGCTCCAACCTCACAGCTAAGCCAACCCGGTTTCTCATTTCCATTTCTCCATTTTGTAAAACTGCTAATAAAACGCCCGTTCAGGTTTTTTCTCGATCTAGTCTGTTGAGTCTGTCATTCTGTTACAGAAAGTCAGACCTAACAATGAACCCGGCGGGCTCACATCTAATACTAGAGCTGGTGGAACGACTCCGCCATCTCTGCACCACAGCACCACTTCCAGCAACAAACTCTTCTTCTCCCACTCCTTCCGCACATTTCAGTCCCATTGCGACGTCAGCGAACCGACGTTGCAGTTCTCTGGTGGCAAACCGGAGAACTGCAATGGATTTCTGCTCCAGTGCTCTCTTACCTTTGAAATGCAGCCTCTCAGATTTCCCACTGACAGATCTAAAATCGTTTATATAATTTCTCTCCTTAAAGACAAAGCACTGCAATGGGCCGAGGCCATCTGGCAGCAAGATGGCAGTGTAGTGCACAATTACCAAGATTTACCAAGTATTTACCCAAGCTGCTGATGCGTCCACCACTGGAGAGAAGCTGTTCAAGTTAAGTCAAGGTAACACCAACATTAATGACTATGTTTTGACTTTCAGGACCTTGGCAGCCTCCAGTGTATGGAACTTATTGACAAAATTTCGGCAAGGACTCGACCCGCATCTGAGGCTGCAAGTTGTGGCCCAAGACGACTCGGTTGGGTTGGAACAGTTCATGCGTACAGCTATCTGTGTCGCCGGCCGTTTAAGTGAGTGCACTGCTGAAACATCCGTGCTTCGAGGATCCCCCGCAGTTCTCCGGTCTCTCAAGCCGCGGACCTCTCCAGAGCCCATGCAGGTGGACCAACAGTCATTCTCCAGGCTCACTCCAACTGAGAGACAATGCCGGCTGACCCAAGGGTTGTGCCTTTACTGCGCAGAGAGAAGACATGTCCGTCTGACATGTCCTCGACGTCCTCCTCATCCTCTGGTGAGCAATCTCTCTTTTCTATGTAGACCAATGACCCCATTAACCACGAACGTCATCATTGATACTGCTGTTGGTTCTGTTAGAGTAAAGGCACTCCTGGATTCTGGGTCAGCTGGTAACTTCATCTCCGCCTCCTTATGTCAGCGGCTCAGAATACCCTTCCATCTCCATTCCACACAATTCAAGATCTGCTGTGTCACCGGTGCCCCTCCTTGGGGTGGTTTGGTCCGTCACTCCACATCCCTCATACCTGTACATATGCGGCTAGGCTGCATCAACCCGTGAGCATCAACCCGTGATCTCCTGGGACAGTGGAGACATCCTCAAGTGGGGTGCCGACTGCCTTGAACACTGCATCCAGGTAAAACCAGTACTCTTAGTAAACGCCAAGTCCGTGGAACGCTCGGGGAGTGAGCAGTCAGCTATCATTCCTGAGTTCTACTCCTCCTCCCACTATGCGTTCTGCCCTCGGCGAGACACGCAACTGCCACCTCATCGGCCATGGGACTGTGCTATCGATCTTCTCCCAGGTGAACCAGTGCCCAAGGGAAAGATATATTCACTCTCCATTCCTGAGCAGAGAGCCATGGAAGAGTACATAGAGGAGGCCCTTCACCTAGGGCATATTCGACCATCTACCTCCACTGCTGCTTACAGCTTCTTCTTTGTGGGCAAAAAGGACAGTGGCCTCTGTACCTCCATTGATTATCGTGCCCTAAATAAGATCACAGTTAAGTTTAGCTATCCCCTTCCTCTCGTCCTGGCTGCCCTAGAACAACTTCAAGGAGCACACATTTTCACTAAGCTTGATCTCCAGAGCGCCTACAATCTCATCCGGATTAAAGAGGGGGACGAGTGGAAAACTGCTTTCATTACCCCAACCGGCCACTATGAATATCTTGTAATGCCATTCGGTCTGGTCAATGCCCCCTCAGTATTCCAGGGATATATGAATGAGGTGCTTTGTCCGTTCCTTAACCTTTCCATTTTGGTCTATATTGATGATATTCTTATCTACTCTAGGAATGAATCGGAACACCACATTCATGTAGCCGAGGTTCTTCAGAGACTCCGACATCATCAGTTGTTCCTAAAGGCAGAGAAATGTGCATTCCACCAGCCCTCCGTGCACTTCTTAGGATACGTTATCAGTAAAGAGGGCATAAAAATGGACGAGACTAACGTAGAAGCCATTCGACCCTGGCCCATCCCTACAAGCATCAAACACCTTCAGTGTTTTTTGGGGTTTGCCAACTTTTACAGGAGGTTCATCCATGACTACAGTTCCCTAGTCTCCCCACTCACAGACCTCCTGAAAGGTAAACCTAAGACCCCTCGCTATTTTTCACCAGCTTCCGTTTCCTGGACCCCAGACGCTTCTCAAGCCATGCACTCTCTCCAACAGGCGTTCACTTCAGCCCCCATCCTTGTTCTCCCAGATCCCAATAACCCTTCTTGGTCGAGGTGGAAGCATCCCAATCTGGGGTTGGAGGTATTCTCTCTCAATAGCAGGGGACTCCCCCTCAGTACATGTGCGTTCTTTTCCCGGAAAATGTCCCCTGCTGAACGAAACTACTGTATGACATCGGAAACAGAGAGCTCCTAGCGGTCAAACCCGCCCTACAGGAATGGAGGCAATGGTTAGAGGGGGCTCGGCATCCATTCATAGTTCTAACCGATCACCGCAATCTGGAGTATCTGCGAGAAGCCAAACGCCTCACCCCACGACAAGCCAGATGGGCGCTATTTTTCACCAGCTTCCGTTTCACCATTTCTTACAGACCCGGGACCAAGAACATCAAAGCAGACACTCTCTCCTGTCTCCACAACGTTGAGGAATCTCAAGAAACTCCTGAGAACATTCTCCCTTACTCTTTGTTCGCCTCGCCGATTCAGTAGGAGTTGGAGGAAGAGATTCAGCAAAACACGAACACCGATCCACCTCCTCCAAAATGCTCTGCAAATTGGGTCTTCATCCCCACATCTCAGCGAGACGATCTCCTCCATAAGGTACTCAAATCTCTTGCAAAATTTCTGTTCTTAAGGTGAAAATTCGTAAAGCGTCATATTATCATATGCTGAGGTACAAAAA
>JAOTQY010000015.1:3702839-3714294 GCA_026413445.1 Dolichallabes microphthalmus
GTCTTGGCCCCCCAAGGGATGTGGCCCCCGCTGCAGTATGCGTCCCTTATTTTTTTGTATGAAAAGTGGTAACCCTAAGTAGGATGGATGGTCCGCAGTACCGGAAAGAGTGTAGAGCATATGCCTGCCAAAACCCACATTTAAGCCCAGACAGGGAAGCACTTTCAGCAAGAAAACACACCTGATAACATTATGTTTTCTTAAACAACCCTTTTTCTACTCAGTAACTGCTTCTAAAATGTATCTGAACAACTGTCAGTGTTATTCTGTTCATGTCTGACTTAAGCTACAGAACTAACTAGCTTCTAACAAAAGGCTGAATCCCAAATTCCTCTCTAAACCCTGATCAAGGGCATTAATTGGTTTGTGGAAGAAGGGAATAGACACCCTGCATAGTGCACAAGCTTTGTGTTTTGCACTATTTCGGATTCAACCCTGGAATAGTTTAGATTCATTGGACTGTCCATCACCTCCATGTTCTATTCTTCTTTTGGCTCCATAGTATGATAAGAATTTAAGACTACTTTCACCCCTATATATAACTGTGTGCTGTTGTTGTTGATCTTTCGGCTGCTCCCGGCAAGGGGTCGCCACAGCGGAATATCCAGTCCGCACAACAACTTGGCTATTTCGGGAAAATATGTAATTTTACAACAGGAATTAGTTTTAGTTATCAACTGTTCACTAATGGGGTACAAATCTGTTCATCGCAAGAACTAAATAGAAAATACATTTAATTTGCCACCTAGCTTAATGTTGCTTTGCCAGCTAATGACACTACAACCAGATAGCAAACTTAGCTACTGACAAGTTGGTGTTTGAGCTAGGGTTACAAATATGAGCTAACAAATAATTATAAAGAAAAAAAATCATTATCAACATGAATTACATTTATAGGATTAAAATTATTAATGCTAAAACATATTAACAAATCAATGTAAATCACTAACAACCATAGTGACTGTATGAGAAATTATATGAATCAGTTAAAGTTGAGCAAGACCATGTTGATTGGTCTGAATGAGTGTGTGTAATATTATCTGAAATGCTGTTCTAGACTTTTGTCTAGGCATGTTAAATAACATTTACATTCTCAAGAAGCCTAGTCAAAATTAGCTAGAATACCTTATCGTGCAATAGTTCCAGTAGTTTTTTTTATATTATTATATGCAGTTTAGTGACATATCTGGAGTGACTGATTGCAACATGCAATTCAATCAGTATTTACATTAGGTCTTTATTTTCCCGCAGGCGTGTGTCGATCCCCTTTAGGGATGTCTGGAAGGCAGATCTTAGATGAAGATATTTCAGCTTCAAGTCAGTGGTCTGATTCAACAGCAGCAAAATATGGCAGGTAAGATTGTAAAATCTCAAATTCGAATCTTAACAATTCATCTTCATCCAAGAAGAATCTTTCCTGTACTGTATAATACTTTGGCTTGCATTCCCTGATTCTCTCTCTGGATTTTGTTTTCCTGCTGTTGTAGACTGGACTCAGAGGAAGGGGATGGTGCGTGGTGTCCAGAGAGCACCATTGAACCAGAGAACATGAATGAGTTCTTGCAGGTTGACCTCCGCTCTCTGCACTTCATCACCCTGGTGGGCACTCAAGGGCGGCACGCGGGGGGCATCGGGAATGAGTTTGCCCAGACCTACAAGATCAAGTACAGCCGTGATGGCAGTCGCTGGATATCCTGGCGCAACCGGCAAGGAAAGGAAGTAAGTGCCATAGACAGTGCACACATAGAGTTAATGCACAAATTGTGCAGATTGATTTTCAATCATCAGGATTTTAATAGACTGTGGGCTTCATTGCTTTCCGAAACAGAGCTGTGAGTGTTTTATCCAGTAATCAGGGTCAGGGGTAGCTCAGTGGTTAAGGCGTTGGATTACAATCCAAAAGGTGCCAGGTTCAAAATCTCACCACAGAGAGTTGCCCTGTTGGGGCCCTTGAGTAAGGCCCTTAAACCTCAACTGTTCAGCTGTATAATGAGATAAAAAATGTAAGTCACATCTGCCAAATACTGAAATGTAAATGTACTCACTGGCCTTTTTCTTTTGTCCCGTACTGTTTGCTGTATTAGCAATATTTCATTCTGAAATTCATGCTTTTGTCACAAAACACTATACTATGAGGGTAATATTAAATATATACACCAATCTGCCATAACATTAACACCACTATCAGGTGAATTAAGTAACACAGATTGTTAATTATATACCAGTACACTGGTGACAAGATCATGGTATCCAAGGCCCATCTTTGCCCATGGGTACCAAAACTACAGTCCAGCAGAAAAGCCAATGCAGCACAACCTGCTGACGAAATGTAACACTGGCTACAAGAAAAACATATTTGAACACCCAGAGCATCACATTCTGCCATGCATGATGCCCAGGACGCAAATAGATGAAGGTTGTTGACCCAGCCTCCAAGCTCCCCAGATCCCAAGCACCCATGGGATGCGGCAGACAAATAAGCCCAATCCACAAAGGTCCCGCCCTGCAACCGGCAGCACCCAACGGATCTGCTGATAATGTCCCAATTCCCACATAAGTCTTTCCACAAGGTGCCATGAGGACGTGGCACATAGGGAAACTAGTGCCATTAATGTTAATGGTTTTTGAAATTATGTCTGAATGGTGTATAAATACAAACGTATGAATAAAATAAATGTTTGAAATGATTACCTGATTTGGCAAATATGTAACACAAGTTTGTTAACAGAAGACACTTCTAATGCAACAAATGATGTCTATTTTGAATTGAATGGCCCACTTAAGCCATCAACTGAATAATGTAGTGTAATCAGTGGTTCTCATTCCTAATCCCGGAGGTTTGACACTTTGTTAGAATATTTTCTTTACATCACATATAATATAAAACATAGTCCAAAAATATTACAACAAAACACAACACGGACTTCAAATATACTCTAAACACCCTTTCTTTCTTTTATTTCCTTAAGTTACCGTTGATTTACTTCTAAACTTCCTGCTGGTTTGTTTATGTATTATTCACTTACGTGCCACAGCACCACACGCATCTTATGATAGTAGAGTTTTCCAGATAATGTTTATCTCATTATCAACTGCTGTGTTTTATGGAATGATCTGTGTTAAAGGTAATCGAGGGGAACAGGAATGCCTATGACATCGTGCTCAAGGACCTGGAGCCGCCCATCATCGCACGCTTTGTGCGCTTCATGCCCGTCATCGACCACTCCATGAACGTGTGTATGCGTGTAGAGCTCTATGGCTGCGAGTGGCTAGGTAATAACACTACAAGATGTTGATTCGGCTTCATCTAGTCATTAAAAGGCTCATTATAATAAACGTAATAGTCATGGAGCAGTGATTCAGTTGAATGGTGTACTTTCGCTGATGAAGTTTAATGATTAAGCTCACAAACACACTCTGTTTATTTCTCTTGGCAACAATATCGCAGTGGATCTCACATCTCTTTCGTTCTAAAATTACTATCTAGTAGTTATAGTAGGCAGTGCTATTGTAAATTATTAGATCATTTTTTGATAAAGATTCAACCTTTTGCTTTGTGCGGTGATCTTCCTGTCTGGTGTGAATCCACTTCAATAATAATAATAATAATAATAGTAATAATAAATAGTATTCTGTCTCTTTTCATCAAAACACTTAGGATAGCAGATGTAGCCCCATGCATACCACCGAACTTTATTTCCTTTCCCTTTATCCCCAGGAAATCCCCTCTCTTATATATATCTCATGCTTTTCTATGGTTACTTCCTTATTGCAGTTTAGTGTTCAGCTCAAGGGTTCAAGTTAAGAATGATGAAAATGCTTCTCTTCTTTGTTTCGCATACAGAAAGCTGCACAATAAAAGAATAAAAATGTATTTCCTGTTTATTTTAAAAAAGGTATCTGAACATTGTGTGTTAAGGCTCCGAGTTACTGATCGGAAGGTCAGCGGTTCGAGTCCTAGCTCAGACGTGTTGCCTCTGTTGGGCCTTTGAGCATTGCCCTTAACCCCGTCTGCTCCAGGGATGCCATAAACACGGCTGACTTTGAACTCTGACCCCAGCCTAAAGATGTGATATGCCAAGAATAAAGAATTTCACTGTGCAGTAATGTATATGTGATGAATAAAGGCTGAACCTAACTTAAGTGGAGCATAGGTCATAATGTCTTGATCTGAGACAAAACGTCTTGTTTTTGACCAACATACTGTATTCTGATAAAACAGGGTTATGGCAGATTCTAATAAAAGATCCATATTGAGTTTTACTACTAGAAAGAAGCGACAATAAAAATGAAAAGTGTTTCACAATCACAATAATAATATCCACGTTTACCACAGAGATATGCTTTGATGCTTTCACATTTTTTTTCTAACTGTAATGTAGACTGTTAAATAATAATAAAGCATTTTAGAATATAAAATTCATTACTTAGAAGCTTCAATATGTACTATTTTACATAATACGTACGTTGCGAACACCTTTATCAGACAGAAGAGAAATATTTAGTATTATGCAAAAGTCTTGACACCCCCCCCCCTTAATTTCTTGATATTATGCTTACAAAGAGCCAGACTTTCTTGTATTTATACAGTATTGATGTCGTGATGAATAGTTCTCCAGGCTTCCTGAATGACTTTGTCGCCTCTTAATTTCCATTTGTGAACCACTGATGGTCTTCCAAAAGCTGTTCAAAAATTGGATTCAATCAACATGGACTACATATTTTTTTTTCTAAATTTGTTTCATTTTGTTTAATTTGCTTAATTCATATCTTTCATTTTCTCCAATGGCTCTGATGTTCAAAAAAAGTTTTGTTTTAAAATAATTACCATCATTGTCATCTGTTTATCTGCAGATGGCCTGGTGTCGTACAATGCTCCGCTCGGCCAGGAGATGATCCTCCAGGATCAGGAGGTTTACCTCAATGACTCTGTGTACGACGGTGCCGTACTTTACAGGTTGGTTCAATAAAGTCTGACTCTGAATAGCAGCTTTGGGTTCAGGAAAGAATCGTGCAATGTTACTTCCTGCTTAATCTCGTTTAAACAGACTGTAATGCAATTGTCCATTTCGAGCTTGATGGCTTGTAACACTAACAGGAAGAACAGCTTGTCTCTAATTCAGAGCCTATAAACAATACAGATATTCCAAGCCAGCATTTGTGTTTAATGTGTGTGTGTGTGTGTGTGTTGTGGTTGCAGTCCTCCCACGCTAACTCTGAGTCGTCTGTGAGTTGGTTTACTGAAAGCTTAGGACAAAGGAAATTGGTTTTAATACACTTAGGATGAAGAGTCCCAGTGTTGCTGGTTGCCATGGCTACAGCAAGACATCACAGAAATGATGAAGGTGGTTTCAGTGTTCATGGAAGGATTTGACTCATGTCTTCCTAAATAATGCTTTCCATGAGTGTGTGTGTTTCTAGAAGAGTGTCTTCCCGAATAATGACTTTCATGACAGTGTGTTTGCGTGTGTGTCTAAACAAGATGCCAGTACGTACACCCAGCGTTGTCACGGTCATTAAACCGCTTAATGAAACACCTCGTTTTTGAGTGATGGTGACGGCCCTGGTGTTTATTACTACCACCGTACTACCCCCTTGTGGCCAAACAGCTCGACATATTTATCCATGAACTCACTGAACTGTACAGAACGGTTAATACTCTAATGATGACACACTCACACGCTCATCCACACACTGCGTTCCTGTTGGTGGGTTTCCTCAGGGTTCTTTGGTGTTCTAAAACAGTCTAAAGACTAATTAATGAATGTTTGAATACTTTTCTGCAAAAGTCTATTATAATGAATCTACCTAGTAAAACAGTTCTACGGGCAAATGTGTGTCGTGGTGGGATTCGATAGCATGCACTTTGGTTACAGCTTGAAGGTGCTTTGAAGCACCATGAAGCACATTAGATTTAAACATTAAATTAAACATTAAAGGGCGGCATGGTGGCTTAGTGGTTAGCACCGTCGCCTCGTACACTCCAGGGTATAGGTTCGATTCCCACTTCAGGGGCTGTGTGTGCATGGAGTTTGCGTTTTGTCCACGTGCTTGGTGCATTTACTCCAGGAACCCCGGTTTCCTCCGTCAGTCCAAAGACTTGCAGGTTAGTCTAACTGGCGTTCCTAGATTTCCCGTAGTGTGTGAATGACAATTGAGCATCAATCTGGCAACCCAACCCTGTAAGTAACTGCCATAGGATGAACGGATATACCTGTATCTCCTGGGTGGGCAGTATCCCTCGCTGGATGGCACACCGACTGACCAAAAAATTTTGTTTTGAGAAAGTCAGTAAAAGTGCGTTTTTTTTCTGCTTGTTACATGTGGAATCTGCCAGAGCTACTCATTTCTCCATCTCGGAGTTGATCATTTTAACATCTAATCAGCTACGAAAACTAGGAAGAATATTTGGGATAGACTGTGTTATATATAAAAAAAAAGTTTTATCATGATATACCATGGTATTGTCCTGTTCTAGAATTACTACATATATTTGCTGAACAGGATCTCTCTCTCTCTATCTTTATTCTCTCTATCTTGCTCTGCAGTATGACAGAAGGGTTGGGCCAGTTAACGGATGGCATGTGTGGTCTGGACGATTTTACTCTCAGTCATGTCTACAACGTGTGGCCTGGCTATGACTACGTGGGCTGGACCAACGAGAGCTTCCCCAATGGACACGTAGAGATCATGTTCGAGTTTGACCGGACGCGCAACTTCACCACCATGAAGGTAGTGAGACTGTCATATTTTCCAGTGTTTGTTTCATTTTTCCCAGTTAAACAGTTTTGGCTATGGGCCTCCGAGTGGCGCAGTGGTAAAGCGCTCGCCCTATCACCCGGTGATTGCTGGTTCGGTTCCAGGGGGATGCTGTAACCTCTCACATCCGGAGGTCTAGAGAGAGCTGATTGGCCGAGCTCTCTCAGAGGGAAGGGATGAGAGGTACTCAGTGCTCCCACATTAATCATGGCTCTACAGCCAATCAGGGGTGTCTGTGAGCTCGCGCAAGAGGAGGGAGCGGATAGCGCTGTCCTCCGAGTAACTAATCCTCATCACTATTAATAGTAACAATCAATAACTTTAATTATACACTGATCATCCATTACATTAAGACCAAGCATCAGTGAGCCTTGGCCACCCATGACCACACTGTCACCAGTTCACAACTTTTCCTTCCTTGGATCACTTTCAGTATTTAGACCAGAACATCCCACAAGAGCTGCAGTTTTGGTCTGATCAAGTCGTCTAGCCATCACAATCTGTCCCTTGTCATACCCACAACCACCCACATCTAGCCATTTATCTACTACATCTATTGAAAATGTAGTTACTGTGAGAAGGGCTGAATTGTGACAGCAATTGTAACAGCAGCTCTTGTGGGATGTTCCTGGTCTGCAGTGGTCAGAACATACCGAAAGACATCCGAGGAAGGAAAACCGGTGAACTGGCGACAGGGTCATGGGTGGCCAAGGCTTACTGATGCACATGGGGAGTAAATCTGGAAGAGCTGCTGTGGGTCAAATTGAGGAAAAAGTTCATCCTGGCTCAGAACTCATAGGTCATTACTGTTTCGGGGTCAAAGAGAGGATCAATATTACTCAATATTAGGTGGGTGGTCATAATGTTACAGCTGATCAGTGTATTATGAAGCTCTTAACAGGGTCCAAAAGGAATCTAGTTCAAGAGAGAAAAATAGCATGAAACAGACTGTAAGGGTGCCAATAATTTTTACACCAGTGATTTGCATATAACATTGTCACTATAGTCCTTTTAACAAATACATTTTAACAATGATTTCTTAAAATGAAACTACTTATGCCCTTCTCTTGTATTCCCTCAGGTGCACTGCAACAACATGTTCTCTCAGAGAGTGAAGGTCTTCCAGAAGGCGGTGTGTTATTTCCGCTCCGACTCGGATTGGGAGCCCACACCTGTGTCTTTTAGTCCCGTGATGGACGACGGGAACCCAAGTGCTCGCTTCGTTACCGTCAACCTCCACAACCACATGGCCAGTGCCATCAAGTGTCAGTATTACTTCTCTGACATGTGGATGATGTTCAGTGAGATCACCTTTCAGTCAGGTGAGCGCGGATCCTTTACTGTTTCTAATTACTAATAATGAAACACACTGCCTGGCCAAAACAAAACCAAAAAAAAATTCGAGCCTTTAGCCTTGATTACGGCACACAGTGTGGTATCCAGATCGTGTGTGGAAATTCATCACGCTTCCAGAACCACTCTTTTACAATTTGTGTTCTTGAATACACCCGTGCCATCAGGGCACCATTGATGTCATAACTTGGTCATTAGGTTCAGTCTTCTTTTGTTGCAACATAATGTTTCTGAGTCTAGACCTGATCAGCTGAAGCAACCCCAGATCACAACACTGCCTCCAGAGGCTTCATGCTCTTCCCTTCGTACTCTGACACGCCCAGCACTTTGGAATAGAGTCAATCTGGATTGATCAGACCTCATGACCTTTTTCCATTGCTCCAAAGTCCAATCTTTATTCTCCCTAAAAAAATTAAAGCTAGTTTTTCTGATTAATCTCACTAACAAGTGGTTTTCTTATGAACATACATCTGTTTAGTCCCAATTCTGGTAGTTCTAATCACATTTTGTGTGTAAACAAAGCTATGGTTTTTACTGTTGATTTTTTTAATCATGCAATTTCACCAAGTGTTTAAGTTTATCTCCATTCTTGATTTTTTATTTAAAAATTTTCCGACCACATTTCTTCTACAAAGTTGATGGTTCCATTGATGGTTTCTTAATCCAGTACCAGTACTTTCAAGTCTCCTTAGTTGTTTTCTTTGCTTGATGCAGCCCAATAATTTGACATTTTTTGGCCAGGCAGTGTATCATGCAAACGAACTATTCAATGCCATAAAAAATATCCCATATCAATCGGCTTCACTTGATTTTTCCAGATACAGCAATGTACAACACAACGTTAGCTCCCCGCACGACCAGAGATCCACCCAACACAACATCAGGTTAGACCTCCTGCTTATCGCTTCCATAACCTTCCATTGAGTCTTTGTGCTCGAACCCATACGAGTCGATAAAACCATTAAATCTGTCTTTGTATGCCCTCCTCAGGGGGCAACCCTGTTCACAAAGTAGATGACAGCAACACTCGAATTTTGATCGGCTGTTTGGTGGCCATCATCTTGATCTTGGTGGCCATCATTGTCATCATCCTCTGGAGACAGGTCTGGCAGAAGGTGCTGGAGAAGGTGAGATTTGCCGTGTAATTCTTCTTATAATTCTTCCTTTTTTTTGTTCCTTTCCATCATTCACCTGATTGTTACCTCTGTTCTGATTTAGTAAGAGGCAGTATTTTGAGTGATGCAGCCTAAAATCTCTGAATTATATTTCATCTGCATCTCCACACCACACGTTTCTCCAGTATACTTAGAAAAACGTACACAATAAATGCTTTTTATTAATACTTACATGCTAATCTAATAATTGTATTATGTTAAATGTCTATGTTAAATTCACTATTCCTCATTTATTCTTAGGTCTCTCGGAGGATGCTTGACAACGAGCTAACTGCCAGTCTGTCGATCCAGAGTGAAGCCTTCATCTGTAACAATAACCTGACCTCCTCAGGCGCCAGCGAGCAGGAGTCCAGCTCCACCTACGAGCGCATCTTCCCGCTTGGAGCAGATTACCAAGAGCCCTCACGCCTTGTCCGCAAGCTGCCCGACGTCTCGCAGGTCTCAGAGGACACCGGTGAGTTCTGTGTGTTCAAAGAATGATCTGTTTTTCATTTTTCATTTTGCGCTGCTCCTGTAGCGTATATGCTTCACTGTTATGAACAAATATTTCAACACATTTCTCTGTTCTAATAAAAAACTATGAAAGGTTCCATATTTTACTATTTCTTTAATAAGTGGACACCAGCCTCAGAGCTTCCCCATAGTGTGTGTGTATTAATACTCCAGCTGAAATATCAAAACTATCTCAAACTCCCTCTGTTTCACTCTTCTTTCTCAAATTGTTTGTTTGTACAATCACACTGGAGTCTGATTAGAACATCTAAAAATGACCAAAAAGTGAATTTTGCATAATAGGTCAGATTTAAAATGGACTAGCTACTGTATGAGCAGTCGTTGTACCAATAGATATCTTTCTCAAAAGCTATTAAAGAATATAGCTATTACAAAACTATATACCACAAATTTAAAACTGCAACAATAAAAAAAAAGAAATAAGGTGCGTAAAAATCAAATATTGTTGATTCTTGAGTTATTTTTGATAGAGTTATTTTTGATAGAGTTTGATATGTGTGTAGTAAGAAGTTTATACTGAAATCAAACTTATCAGTATTCTAAAATGCTCGTTCTGGACTGTAAATACATAATAAAAAAAAACATTAATGGAATGATATTTAAAGCAGTACAGAAAATGAATGAATGAATGAATGAATATTAAATGTGCCGCTGTTTGTTAATTAACTGTATTTTCCCCCTTTAATGCCCACAAATGTTTTTTTTTTTTTTTTTAAGAAAACAGCATCTTAATTATGGTTGCTTAAAATGATGCACATCAAAATAACATTAATTTGGCCTGAATTTATTAAGATGACAATTCATAATAGAAAATTGAATGTAACATAAAATTAATTCAATATTTAGAAGCAAAAAAAAAGGCAAAATAATACAATCTGCTGGATGGAGGGTTATTTTATACTGTAAGCTGTTGAGTAAAGAATGAATAATGAAAGCCATATGGTTAAAAATCAAACATATAGTAGTCATGTTATAATAACAACTATTTAAGCCGTGTACACTGTAAAAAATCTGACCTAGGGTTTACTTAAAAAAATTATGGCAACAAAAAGTGACACCTAACATATTTAAGTAAATTTCACTACTATAATAATGAGTAGGAAACATAGAATAAATTATTTAAATGTAAGACAAAATATATATTTAATGGAAATTAAATCAAGTCTTTTATTGTGTTGGATTTAATATTAACTGTTGAAAATATAATGTATTCAGCATAAATATTTTAAGCTAAAGTAAATCATTTTAAGGAATTGATTAAGGAGCTTACTGAATTTAACCACACAATAAAATTTGTATATTTCACAACTGTCTGTACAAATTACACAAATTGAACTGCTACAAAATTATTTGTACATTCATACTAACTAAACAAATCTCACATTAAGAAAAATGCAGATCCTGCAGCATGTGGCACCTGGTCTGGATATAAAAACTTGGCCGGAAATTGCATGTCAATAGAACCTAGTCTCTCTAAATGAGTAAAATTTACAAAAAATGTTGATTTTGACACGGCCAGAAAAATTAAATAAAAATTTCACCATTTTTCCTCGCTGATTTTAAACTGAAAAAAAAAAAAACTTGAAATGGAATTAATAAATAATCAGCATTTGTTTAAATCAGCTTAATTTGACTCCAGAATGCAGTAAGTAAAT
>JAOTQY010000015.1:3750298-3762239 GCA_026413445.1 Dolichallabes microphthalmus
TGAGAGAGCTCGGCCAATCAGCTCTCTCTAGACCTCCGGCTGCGAGAGGTTACAGCATCACCCGGGAATCGAACTCGTGATCTCCGGATGATAGGGCGAGCGCTTTACCACTGCGCCACTCGGAGGCCATTAGCATAAAAAAACTTTCGCAATTTCATAAAAATTAAGGAGTTCTCACTCGTATTATTCTACGTCCAAGGACGCAAAGAGAAAACAATTCAGCTGACAAGATCAGGAACATGAGGCTACAGTGGGCGCAGATTCATTATAACTAAAGAGAAAATAAAAACAATTAAGCCTGTTCCCACTGAAGCTCAGATTCCTGTTCCTGCCTTAAAATGGCTTTTCCACTTTCGTAGCCCATCCACCACAGTGCATTACATACTGAGCATGTAATTACATTTTCTGTTCAGCATGGTTATAAGGAGTGGTTACTGGGTCACAAGTTTATTTCATGTTCATATATTGTACTGTAATTGGAACATACACACATACTGTACTTTGGATGTAGGATAGAATCTGGTCGTACCTATTGTCTGGACCGGTTTGAAAAGATGCTCATGTTCTAGTGGACTTTCTCCTGCTGTAGTCCAGGCTGAGACCCACAGTCTGTACTTCTGTCCCAGTATCAGGCCGCTGATGGTAAACTCTCTCACAGTGTGTGAAACATCTGCAACACACGTCAAACTCTAGTTATGCAAATATAGCCTGTGTCTGGATATCAGAGAACATGACATTTCTAAATGTAGTTTCAGAACTCGCAAACAATATAATATACAGATTTGGTCCAAAGCAAATAAAAACATTTAAATCATACATCGATCAGCTACACCATTAAAATCACTGACAGGTGATGTGAATGTTTGTCTGCTCCCATCAAGGGGTTGCCACAACTGACTATCTGACCCACACACAAAGGTTTTACACCCAACGCCCTTCCATCTTATCCCGGCTTGGAACTGGCTGGGGTGTTGGGAATTGCTGCGGGAATCAAACCCGGACCTTGCTTATGGGAGATGAGAAACCTACCACTGAGCCCCCAATGCCCGCTGATCTAGGTGATGATTCGATCTGTATTGCGATTCTGTTAGTATTTTATATGTATTTATATGTGAATTCTCAGTGTGATATACAGTATGTCTCCTTGATTATCTCCTTATATTGACATGTGTCAAGGGGTGGGATATATTAGGCAGCAAGTGAACAGTCAGTTCTTGAAGTTGATGTTCTTGAAGCAGGAAAAATGGGCAAGCATAAGGATCTGAGAACGGGTAGTAACAAGGGCCACATTGTGATGCTAAAAGGCTGGGTTAGCGCATCTCTAAAATTCCAGGTCTTCTAGGGTGTTCCTGGGTATACAGTGGTTAGTGTCTATCAAAAGTAGGCCAAGAAAGGACAACTGGTGAACTGGTGAGAGAGTCATGGTGGTCCAAAGCTCATTAATCTGATCTCAACCCAAACTGGCTGGGCCAATTCCACAGAAGACCTATTGTAGAACATTGGCTAAAGGAAGGAGTCCAAACCCACAGTGGGTATGGAGCTGTGTAGCCACAGACTGGTCAGAATGGTGATGCTGACCCCCTGTCCACTGCCAAACGCGCCTACTGGAGACAGGCAAGGGGCACGTGTGCTTGAGAACTGGACCATGGAGCAAGTGAAGGAAGCAATATTGGAAGAAGCATGCCAGCAAAGACGTGGGCAATGTACTGCTGAAAAAGCCCCGGGTTCTGGCATTCATGGTGATGTTACTTTGACATGAACCACCTACCAGAAATAGGTGCAGACCTAGTATTCCCTGATAGCAGAGGTCTCTTTTAAGGTAATGCACCCTGCTGCACTTCAAAGTCACCTAGGAATAGTTTGAGGAACATGACAAGGGGTTCAAGGGGTTGACTTGGCCTCAGAATTCCCCAGATCGCAATCTGATTGGTGGGATCTACTGCACTTCTGCTGGACTTGGAGTCTGATCCATGGACTCACCACCTCACAACCTGTGCGTACGACAGCGCACCTTCAGAGGTCTTGTTTTTTTCTCTTTCTAAAAATGACCCCTCAAAATGCTATTTCTTTGAGACTACTCTGCTCAGGATCATGTGTGAATAATATACATGTCTAATGTCTAACAAGCATTCTATGTAATACATGCTGAGATTCTTACTGTAAGTCTGAATTTTATCCTCTGAATCCGTCAGGTAGATGGTGTAGTGTTTCAGACAGCCTCCTCTCTTCTTCACAGGGATGTCCCTCCATTTGACTTCCACGCTGTCACTCTTCACAATAATGCTTGACTCGGGACTCCGTAATGGAGCTGCGGGTTCAAACACACCATCAGTTTGAAGCCTGTCTACTTATCTGATTTGAAGATCACGTTCTTGAAGAAGAGACTCTCTCACCTGTTTGCCAGGTGGAGATCCCTGTGAAGATGACTTTTTTTGTTCCGGATGAGTGCAGATAGACCACGGCACCTTCATAGCACTGTGAGGGCTGCAAACCTGAACGCATGGCACATTGAGAGACAGTGAGACAGAAAGAAAGGGAGAGAAAACTCATTAACTTGAACTTTTAGTCAAAATGTGACATGTTCGTTTTCTAATCAAATGCTATGTCTGACAGGAGATTTCAAGGTGTTTTCTAGGCGTTAAACATCTGGCCACCAGGCAAGAGATCTAGGTCTCTGTTATTCCACTAGGGGGCAAAAGAGAGCAATAAAACAAGGGTCATGAACTCAGATTAGTCACTCACTCATTGTCTGTGTCGCAGGGGACTGGAACCTACCCCAGGAGACTTAAGGCATGAGGTGGGGTACAACGTGGACAGGGTGCCAATCTATCCTGGGGTACACACACGCATATTCACACACTACGGGCAATTTGGGAACGCCAATTAGCTTTTTGTGCATGTATCTAAACTGTGGGAGGAAACCGGAGCACAGAACCCAGAACCTGGAGGTGCACAAGGGATCGCTGTGATGACCACAAGACTCTACACACTATCTAATATCATTTATTATGCAGGTTCATTTTTGATCCTCATGGTGGAATTGATGATCCAAATTCAAGAATAAAATTTCTATATGTATATATATGACCATATTCCTCTAAGTCCTTTGAGTGAACCACTCTGATAACCACCTGCACGTTAAAACAACCATTTACCGCTTTTTCCTCAAAAACATCCTTCTACACCTACTGACCGGTAATGATTGTTGTGTTCGCGTCCCGTCCCACTCGGATCCACTGAAGTACAGGTTTCCGACTCACAGCAAACCACTCCACCAAGACCTCTGTCACCGGGTCCGCACCGTCACGGCTCGGCCAGGAGAGGGCGACACTGTGATTACTCACGACGGTGTGTGACACGTGGTACGGAGATTTGAGAATTTCTGTAAAACCATAAGATTACAGCAGCCTGGTTAGGTTTCTCTGAAATGTTATCCAGTGTGTTGTTCGGTTAAAAAAGGACCAACACCTTTCTCAATAGTTAAACATATAAATCCCGTAAAAGTGTTTTCTTATATACTTGATGCATTCGCAGATGTGCGCAGATGTGCGCTGTATTTTCAATCAGGAGGGGTGTTGTAGGTTCGACATACCTATAGGCTGCAGCTGAATGATCCGGGCAGGAGACTGGCCTTTTGAGTTTTTCGCAGAAATGGACACGTTGCAGGGAAAGCAGGACACGTTGACAGTGTTTATGGAAACAGTGCTCGTGTTCCTGGTTCCCTTACACATCACGGTCACGATGTACTCCTGGATCTTACCTCTGGCTTCTGATTTCTTCAGCTCCTAATTAAAAAACAGAAGCGGTTCGTCGATTTCCTTTAAAGCTTTTTTTTTTTAATTATTGTAAGCAGACACTTTAACAGAGTGATTGTGAGGATGCAGATGGCAGGATGTGCGTCACTTTTTTTATAACATGTGAAGTGATGGGGGGGGGGGGGGTCGTGTGGCTGTCTGAAGTATCTGCCGGTATGTGCTGGGTGTTGGACGTAAAGATGTTTAATATGTGCACAGACGGGGTGTAATACTTGCCCTCCAAGATAACTTGATGACTTTTTGGGTGGAATCTTCAAAATACCACACATCAAGCATCGCCACAGGAGCTGAATGAAAAAAAAACAGTAGTATTTTAGTCTGGACGATGTAAACACGTTTTTTTTTAACAAGGTAGTTTTATGGACAGTTGCACGCTGGATACAGAGTCTATACTGGGAATACTGGGAATACTGGGAATGCAAAAAGTAGGACGTAGGAATGCTAGTCCTGGGTTAGCATGCACGCACACACACACACACACACACATGCACTTTCAGACCTCGGGCCAATTTAAAGTAGTTATTTTACTCACTTGCCTGCTTGTGTCAAATGTGATGAGACTGGAAAACCCAGAGGAAACCCAAATCAAACTTTACTGATAGCCAGTAACCCACAATAAGGGACACTGAAGCTGTGAAGTAGCAATGCTACCAGACACATCATTGAATTTTATTATTATTATTGTTATTATACTAGAAATAATAATAATAATAATAATAGTGACCACTTAATGTTAAATACATCTAGCGACATTCATTCTCATGCAAACAATCTCAAAAAACAGAAGAAGCACCTCCTCCACCTCCAGCTCCACGTACGATGCTGACACGACACGCGTTTCACTTCTGACCCAAAAAGAAAAATCGAAAAACCTACATCAGAAGACTTTCTGCGCTTATCTATCACCATCAAGCATCTCTGTGTCTCTTTCCATTACACGCCCCGGTCCTGAATTCACCATCAACTAAAAGAGCTATGCTTTAAATGACTCAAGTCATCGAGTTCTAATTGAACAAACAAGTCTAAAAGACTCGGTAGGTTTTTAATCACCACCTTCTTCATCGGTCTTGCCGTCGACGCGGGTCCACTCGCTCCACAGGCCTCTCGTCGCGCCGAATTTCCATCTGACCTCGAATGTGTAGGTGCTGTACGGGTTCAGCGATGGTATAGTCCAGCTCGTCAGCGAATTCGAGTTCTGGACAGGGATACAAGAAAAAAAAAAAGATTTCCGTCACACTTAAGAATGATTCAGATTAATGATTACGCTTGTGATGAACGCACAGTGTATCATGTGATTACAGTATGTCAGGGCAGACAATATACTGTAATGTTCGCTACATGTTTGCAGCATGCAGTGATTTGTGGTTTAATGATACACACATGATTTCAAATGCATTTCGATTAAAAATAAATAAGCTTTCTCATCCAATCCAATGTTCAATTACAAACTAGCGGAACAGTGCAGTGTGTGTTATCATTAAACCAGAAATATATGCGTCCAGATTAACTTTAAAGTAATGGAAAAACATTATAAAAATGGACAAATCTAATGTGAGGCGGAAAAATCACTTTGCCCTGGTGTCGGTTTATTCCCGAAAACATCATATTCTGAACTGTTTTGTGCGTCGCGCCGCCTGTGAAGTGGCTTTAACACTAGCAAAATCTCGAAGATAAATACGCATAAATAAATTCGCCAACAGCTTGTGAATGATAAGAATTGAGAATTCAGTAGCGAGGTGGTAAACATGCCTATAAATATTGCACCACAGGCCTGCAACTAAGGTACATAAACACACCTATTAAGTTTAGTTTCAGTTTAGTTTTGAAACAGTTTCTCAGTCACATTTCCTCTTTGCTGCAGTTCTGCAGTGCTGTTCGAGCGTCACGGCTCGAGGATGTCACACCGCTATTATTGTCATGACACTTTCTTTTTTGTTTTTCCTGTTCGCAGTGTGTAAATACTCCGCTGGATAATCTGTTAGGGGAAATTTTGTTTTTCGACTTTTGTCTTTCGAAGTTCGGCAGACATTAAGAAAAAAATAAACAAAACAAAAATGAAATGATGAAACGACACCCAATCGTTTCTTTCATACAGTGCAAAAGATCTGGCAGTTGTGTCACACCAGGAGGATTGCGAAAACCCCTTGACATTTATCTGTCTAGTTCTGAATCAGCCCACAAAAGGTTTGTAATCTACAAACTCATCGGATCAGTAGTTTTGTGGGTTGCCAGTAAGTCAGCGGTTTAATGCACTCCTCTCAGGATTTGTTTGAAGCCGGTAAATGCGTTCATTCATGTGTTGGAATACAAAGAGTAAAGGTACATAAGCGGTACATAAACTGGTTACATTATCATACTGCTCAATATACGTATTAAGAAGAAATAAAGAAGAGTCCTGGTTTGACTCGAACGGCCTTAATACACAGTTTACTGTTCAGTATTCAGTACATTTTGGACAGTTTTTTTTTAGGGTTAATACGAGAACTACAGTAAGGAAGCTTGAGCGCTCCAGCTAACCGCCCTCTAGTACCCCTTATAACCTCACTTAGACTTAGCGTTGTATATATACAGTACATCTTGTTTACTTTCATTTTTCTTTAAGAAAATGAAGACATATAGATTTAATCTGAGATCAAAAGATGATCACGCAACAATAGATCAGAATTTCAGGTTTCGTTTCCTTATCTTTATCCCCTGGAGCGGATAATGGCAGAGCGCCCACATTTAGGGCGAGCAAAAGTAATGGAACAGAAAGCCTAAAAGTAAGCACATAATATTTGGTTGCACATCTTTTCCTATCAATAACTGCACCAAGTCAGTGATCCACCGATATCACCAAAGTGTTGCACTCTTCTTATGTGATGCTTTTTCTGTTTTGTACCACAGATTTGTTTTCCGTTGTTTATTTTCACTCTGCCTTTAGGTTCCTCTTTAAGAGCTGAAATGCTACTCAAGTCAAATTCAAGACGCATTTTAGTGTCAAGGTCTGGTGATTGATATGGTCAGTCTAAAACCGTCCGCTTTTCTCGCCTCAAACAGTCGTTTGCTGTGTTGGTAAGTGTGTTTTAGATCGTTGTCTTGCTGCATGATGAAGTAGACTGCATGCAGTTCTCTGCAACTTGTTAGATAAAGTTTCTGAAAACTACTGCTACCATCATGAGTAATATTATCATTAAATATCAGTGAGTCTGTTCCAGAAGCAGTCATGCAAGCCCAAGCCATGAAGCTGCCTCTACTGCTGTGATGCTGCCCGCATCCTCCACCATGTGATGTTGCTTAAATATTAAGCTGGTAAATATTCCTGTTATATTCCTAAAATATAACATTTATCACAGGCAGCATCACATCGTGCTTGGCCGTGAGTGATCACGACCATTTTCTTCTCTACATAATTCATCATCACCTTAGTTAATCTTGAGGAATTTTGTGGCTTAGTTCTTTATTCCTTTGTGAATGCCATTCTTTACATTACATCGACTTCATGGCTATTGAATCAACCTTCTGGTTTCTAATTTATGAGCAATGGTTTTTTATGATTTCTTCAATTAAGACTACACATGCCAACCAGGGAGGATGAAGATTATCACGTGTTTCCTCCGAGTCATGTTCCACACTTTCCAACCACAGAGCTCTAGAACTGCTCATCTATGCACCATTGGGAACGGCATAACACCCTCGGAGGATAGCGCTATCCGCTTCATTCGTTTGCGTGAGCTGTAAGAGCACTATAGTTCGTTCCACCCCTCCCCTCTAAGAGAGCTCAGCCAATCGGTTCTCTCTAGGCTCCCGGCTGCGGGAGGCTACAGCATCACCCAGGATTCGAATGTCCAGGTCATAGGGAAAGCTTTATGTGTTTCTTCATGGCTCTCAAAATGTTTCTATTATTTTATTTTAAATATTTATTTTATTATTACCTCCCGCTGCTGCTTTCATGGCCAGCCTTTTTGATGTCTGGTTCTTAAGATACTAAAGTGCATAAATTTTTTTAGGGCATTCCAATTTGTTCGATTTTTTTCCTATTTTCTCAGGTTTAAAATGCCTTGTTTGTTCTCATAGATAGCTTTCTGGTCTTCATGATGATGGGCTCAAACAAAGTGTAGGCATTCAATGATATACTGTGCATGTTTAAACAATTAAACTAATATGGCACAGTTGGGAATTAGGGAAAAATTAAATCCTGTCTTTCTCACGTTCCAGTATTTTTGTCGACTTCGCCGGGTTCAAACAAAATGTGCCATGACCTAAGCTGTTTAACATGAACAACTAAGACTTAATTTAAGGCTGAAATTCTGATCTATCACCCTGAATTTATCTTTTGATTTATCTTTTGACACAAATGTCCTCAGTGCCCGGCAAAAACAGAAGAACTTTGCCGTTCGAATACATTCAAAGGGGATGTAAAGCTTCCGAACTCACAAAAGACACTTTAATGAAATGAAAATTCAGCAACTAAAAGTGCTGGCACTGCTGCAGGAAGCTGCTCCTGTGATAGATTTATTAAATGACTCACTCTCGACTTCTTATTCCCCAACACACAAAATGACATGCCTCAAATTGCTGTATAACTACAGTACGTTACTTGAGAATCAGATAAACAGTGCGGTGGCTTAGAATTTAAATAGATATCACATGTTGATATTTACTTGGAAATGCAAAATAATTTTGATTATTATAATTAATTTTAACTCTTTAACTGATTCTCTGAATCCGGGCCCACGACTTCTCAAAATGCTGCGGTTTTTGAATAAAGACATTTCACTTATGCATGCATGAAAAAAACCTCTTTACTCTTTAAAGTTGTCCTGATTAAACCAAAATAGTGCTCTGATGTGCTTCAAGTGCAGGTAAATTGCAAAACATAAGTTAAAAACCATCACAAAGCAGCCGTGTCAGCATTAGGTCCTGATTTGAAATGATGTGTTACATGTGTACATACATTGAGTGAGACGGTGCTCCAGCTGTCCTGGTTTTCTCTGTATCGGATCTCTACCAGCTGGACGTTTTGCGTGTTGTCCGGATAGAGGTGGCATTGTCTTGAGGAACAATTCACCTCCGTGATTTTGGGGATCAGCGGCTTAACTGTACATAGAAAGAGGTGGGATGAGTATGGGAACATACTGCATTATCCTTCAACAAATTTTAGGACAGGGTTCTTGCCCTTTTCTATATCTTCTCAATATCTAATCACTACCCAGTGTTCTTATAATATTCGCTATAACCTGGAATTCAATCTGACTTCTTTCTAACCTTATCAGTACCTGGAAAACTCTAGTACACATATTGCTTCCTGCTTCCTTGGTTGCTAAATATCAGCCAATGTATTATTTTGTGCATGCTCAAGACGATTATATGTAGATATTAGAAATGTATGAGGGGCGTTCAATTCAAACTGGGACTTTTGATTGTGCAGAATAGCAGAACACAGTTATGAGAGTAAAAACTCCCTTTATTTCTCTCTACAATCCCCTGATACAGTAATGCACTTATCTTAGTGTTTCACTAATGCTTGGATACCATCAAGGTAGAAAGATTTCTCAGGACACCAGAGCCATGATCGGACTTCCTGCTTCACATATGAAACTCTGGCCTCTCAGGAACTCCTTTAATGGAGTTCATGGGAGGCCAGCTGGTGAAACAGTCAGTACGATCATGGCTCCAGTGTATTGAGGAAATATTATATCCTGATGGTATCAAGCTCTAGTGAAACGTGGGATTAGTGTATTAGTGTAGCAGGGGGTTATATAGAGAAATAAAGGGAGTTTTTACTCTCATAACTGTGTTCTGTTATTCCGCACAATCAAAAGTCCTGGGTTGACTTGAACGCCCCTTGAAATGATTAAAACTACTGATTACACTTTATTTAGGAACAGCGTTCATAGGCAACCATAGACATACGCTAAAATTCTTTTTTTATTTTGCCAATTAACCTCATAGCCCTATGTGTATTAGGATACATTTTTCCTAATGGTGTCTGTAATGACTTTTTTTTTTTTTTCATATGTCCTCTGTGAAACAATTCTTAAAGGACAAATGTAATATTTTCATGAAACATATGATAGAAAAACACTATGATGTCCCAACATGGACAGAAAAAAATGACTTTAATGAACAAAGAAATTACTCCGGGTTATAATAAAAAAAGTAATTAACCTTATAACAAGAATAATCTTTCATAATGGAAATTTTTTAAATATAAAACTACTGTTTGTCACTTTGTCACGAGGGATTTCTGTAGCTGTCATGTCAACTAAACTTGTCAAAAAAAAAAAAAAAAAAAAGGTTTGGTTTGTCCTCTGAGACAAGAAAACTGCCAAAGAGCGATACTCCATGAGGAAGGAAGCGAAAACACTTAACTCCCCCGTAACCTTTTAACCTGTAAGCGTGCATGAACACCACCCTCCATTAAAGTCTTACGCAACCCAAAGAAATCTTGCTTTTTCTTGTTTTCAAGCTGACACAACAACTGAAAATGACCAAAGCGAACTATTGTAAAACTACTTCACCTATTTCATTAAACGTGAAGTTGAGCATGGTGGAGTTCGCAGAGTCGAGACTGTTCCTAGCCTGAACCCACACCGAGAACTTGCACTCTGAGCCCGAGATAGGAAACACAGCCGAATGGGTCCCGTCGTGGACTGGAACACTTTCATATCTTACAGACGGTTCCCCTTGTACCCTGCAAAAAAAAACAAAAAACAGTGTAACTCCTGTAAGTAATGATGCTGAAATCCAGACTGAGAGGGATATGAAAGTGTTTGCGTGTGCTGATCCACAGTGGACCTGATCACTTACAGTACATGTCCTAAATCATTTCAGATACTGACCCAAAGGTCCTACCGGGAAAAAGGAATCATTACTAACCACAGGTGTGATGTGGTCTTGATGTGCGTTTCCCTTCCTGTTTTCCATGTGCAGGTTATGTTGCCATATTCGCCTTCCTGAATGCATGTGAGGTTCTGTGGAACTGCAGGTGGATCTGAAAATAAAGAATTAATTCATGATGTATATTACACATGCATGTGTACCGGTATGTGCATGTTCAGGTATATGTATACGTTTATGTGTATCTGAGTGTAAACATTTGAATTTGTCTCCATATTCATAAATGTTTGTGTATGCACATAGACATAGTCTCTATATGTATGTTTATGTGTGTATGTGTATATACACATCTATGTGTGTGCACATGTGCATGAGTGTGTATGTGTATATACAGTACTATATGTGTAAGTATGTCTCCATACTATATCTTTATGTCTATGTATGCATATTTGTCTTTGTTTATATAAATGTCTATGTGTCATATGGCCATTTCTCTATATATTTATATATATATATATATATGGGTATGCACATGTCTATTTGTGTGTACATGCCTGTGTATGTAAATGTACATGTAGTTTGATTTTTGATTGTGTGTTTGTGTGTATTTGTGTTTATGTGTGTATTTGTGTTTACAGTACGTGTGTATTTGTGTTTGTGCGTGTATGTGTGAACATCATGCTGGTTTTCACAGCCTCCACCCTATTACCGTACTGCTGCACTAGCCTATTTTTAATCCTGTGTTTTACCAGCAGGTTTTCGGTTCACATATTGTAACAGTCATGTAATATTTAAAGCCTGGAATCCACATCGCTGAGCCATAAATAACATTTTCACTCTGAAACCATCCTCACACCAAACTTCTTTATTATATAAGAAGGGATGGATGTTAAAGCAACAATTTTGGTCATTAGGATTTTTACTCGCCCCACCATCTATCACCAGTCATAAATTTGGAGAGACTTTCCTATCTTCTATTTGTTCCTGATTTTTATTTCTTTCTACACTGTAAAACAATGCTGTAAGTGTCCGTAATATACAATTATCTCCTTTAAGCATTTGATATTGAGATTTGATATTCATAACGTCTCTAAACTAAGGTGCTGTTTGTTATATATGTTCTCTCTCTCTCTCTATATATATATATATATATATTCATTCATTCATTTTCTGTACCGCTTAATAATAATAATATTCCACTAGCATTTAACCACAACTACATTACTATGTTTTATTCATTCATTCATTCATTCATTTTCTGTACCGCTTTATCCTTATATACAGGGTCGCGGGGGCCTGGAGCC
>JAOTQY010000015.1:3793433-3803647 GCA_026413445.1 Dolichallabes microphthalmus
TCTAAATTATTTATTCTTTATATATCCCAGCTTTTAGTTAGTAGACTGGGGTCAGAGTGCAGGGTCAGCCATTATACAGACAGGGTTAAGTGACTTGTTCAAGGGTCCAGCCTGTTGGGGCTGGGGCTAGAAACTGCCGTCCATCGGATTATTAACACGGAGCCACCACCATTGTTGTTTACTCATTTGTTAAATATGTTAATGCGAAATAATTAAGTAAATTATCTCAATGAAGGGAATCTTAATAGGCAATGTTAAAAACAGAAATTATTTGGCTTCTGTAGAACCTATATTGTAAATTTGATACCAGTTTTACTCAGTTGGAGAAAATGACTTGGCTGTTCAAATACAATATATTACATTACACCAGATACTAGTCATATTCTCAAAGAGCCGGTGTGGCAGCAGGTTTCACTTTCAGCACCTGCTCAGTCTGTTGATCATTATCACCATTATGTCAGTCTGATTGGACAGATTTATTGCTTTTTAAATCAAGCATCAGATGTTCTCATTCATTATAAGAAATCAATTAATCCTAACATTGGCACCCTGTCCAGGATGTACCCCGCCTTGTGCCCTAAGTTTCCTGGGATAGGCTCCAGGCCCCCGCGACCCTGTATATAAGGATAAAGCGGTACAGAAAATGAATGAATGAATTAATCCTAACAAAAGAATTCTTTTGTCAGATTTGTACAGCCCTCCGAACCTTTAGATTATCTAAGCAATACAAGCACATGGTTAGACAAACTCAGTATAACGGCTGTTAATGTAATTCCAAGTTTTTTCTTCTAGATTTACTGCTATTTATTTACTAGCATACAACTATGATGGAGAAAAAGCGATTGAAAAAAAAGGACAAACGTACGATTAGCTATGATGTCCCGTCCGCAAATAATTTGATGTTTCCCTTGTATTTCCAATAAGCAGTAGAGCGAGAATTTTGGCTCGTTCACAAGCACTTGTGCAGTCACATTGGAGCAGCTGGTCTTCCTTATAACTTCCTTCTGATTAAACTTCATGATGAAGACCCTGCCACACCTCACGGTGTTGGATCGGCAGTGTACAGTCAGGTTGGAGCCCATGGGAATAATGTCCTGATCTATGATCAGCTGTCCAGTACAATCCACTTTATAACAGCCTAAGAGATGAGAGACAGAGGCTCTAATATCAACATGTACAATAACTTAACAAAGCCAAACAGATAATCAGGACAAGCTCAGTCACCTCTTAGTTCGCAGTTGAGTAATAAAAGAAGGACAAGTCGAAAGGCTTCTGTGAAGATATCCATGTCACGATTTTCTTTCTCCGACTCACTTGAACACAAATCATAAGGAACAATAAAATCTCCCATCTCTATGCTCTTTGCTGTACAGATCATAGTGACTTACCATATCTCTGCTTTTCTTCCTTGTCTGATGAAGCGATTATCTCAGCCTCTACTCTGTTCGGATGACCCATATGTGCTCTCACGAACCGTTCAGGTCTCAGATTGTTATCGCTGATGTAAAAGAGGAAAAAGTAGACTTTGAGCAAGATCGTGAGGTTTCTCAAGCATGATGTCCTCTGATGTCATTTCACCCCGTTGCAAAATGTTTAGCTCTTTCTCACCGGCTGTGTTCTCGTTTAAGGGGAGATGACCTAGTTGTGTGGTTTTTTTCTACTTTGTTTGAACTTCAAGAGCATGTCTTTGCATGTGGATGTTCCACTTCATCAACTTTACAGTCAACACAGAGTTTTCAGGTTGAGAACCGAAAATTAGAGTTACTGGAGGACTATAAAGCTTTTAACATTTTAACTCCCACATCATTTTCTGGTGTTCTGCTAATTATGTGACCTAAAAATAACGTGTCAGAGGGCACAGATCAACACAGGGTGAAAGAATCTATATTTGTCCCTAATCACACTGAGGAGTCATAGGAAGGGTCAAATTATAAGAAATATATTGAACCAGAAGCGATAACAATATTTGCGAATATTATTAATGTCGTAACTATAATGCATATAAAGAAAAACAAAAAATATTATTAAAAACCATACAGTATCAATGTAGTCTAATTGGTATTTATGAACAAAATCCATTAGTCCTGAATAGTGAAGGCACTTAGACAAGAGGGGAAATGAGGTTGCTGTCGAGGTTTTTACTAAAACAACATATTTTTAAATAGTATTTTTAATCACTATGCAGCTTGACAAAGTTAATTTCATCTATATTAATCTGAAGACCTTTGCACAGTAGTATATACATTTCTTTGGTATTAATTCATACAATACTCTGGATGTTGATTAAATATTAGGAATTTTACAAATGATGCAGGCTGTTATTGAAAAAAACTGCTAAACTTTGATATAATCCACAATTATACATTTTCTACGATAAAACACATCAGGATTAATTACTATTAATGAAACTTTATAAACCAAAATAGACAGTCAAAAAATAATAAAAATTAATTGACAAATGCTTATTACATTTTTTGTTATAGGATTATTCTGTATTTATAAAATGTTTTTATTTTATCAAACTATAATTATACTAATTAATCAAATCTTTTTTATCACTCAAGCATCAGTTACACTGCATCAGATAATAAGCCTTCAATTACTTTCCTATTCATTTTCACACCCTAAAAATATGACATTCATAAGCAATGATAAAAATAACAGCTGTGACTGTAAAGAAGAGATTTACAGTACCGTGCCTTCATGTGTTCGTCATCGTCAGCGTGCTCATGTGGGACTGTGTGAAGAAGTATTAGAAGGATATAGTTAACATCTGTTTTTTTTTCTTTTTTCATTGTAATCATGATCATCATTATCATCATAAAAAGAGCCTTTTGGAAAAACCCCTTTCGAGTAGTGCAATATAGAACTACAACAGATGTATGACATCATCTGGTAGTGTAATTTATGCAAAAAAAAAAAAAAACATCAAAAAAGAGTTTTTCTGAATCTCGGGAAAGTGATAACCACAATTCAAAAAAATTATGAGGAAGTGGAAAAATGTCTCGACTGTAGACTACTGAAAATATTTTAATCTAATAACAGTGAAGTCCTAGTTTGTCCAAGACATTGTTCAAAGTTTGTATTTTTGTTTTTTTATATCCTCAAAACTTACATTTTAATTCCTCAAAATATTTCCTCAATAAAAAAACACTTTCTCTGAAATCAGAAATGTATAATTTATTTGATCTAAAACTGTTATGAGCTTTATTATTATCTGACCTGACATATTAAAAATATGAAACTAGAGGTATTTCATCCCCCCCCCCCCTCCCTCCCCGTTGTGTCTGTGTGTGTGTGAGGTTTGGGGTATTTCCCCGGGGAATTATATAAAAAATATATTTAAAAACATCATTGCGTTTTTTCAAAGGAAGTATAATCTTGTTTTTATCAGCATTTGACTAATCATCCTTATCTTGTGGTTTGACGTTCTTATTAGTTCCTTCCTTGACCAACTTTACAAGCTGATAACTTGACTATAATTCACATTCCGGGTCAAATTCCAGGTTTTTAATTAAATACTATTAATTATAATAATGAATGAAAGAATGATTTGTTGGGAATAATATCCTTCATACGCCTTAATTAACCCAACTAATAATAGAAATAATCACAACAATTGATCTTTAAAGGCCACTTTTTATAGAACCAAATACGTTTACACTATAAATCACAGTAAAGGGTGAGTTTATACCAATGAGGAACCCTGGAAACACTAGCTACATACTGTATGACAGCAGTGGCAGACGGGGCAGATAGCGCTTTCCTCTGAGTGTGTTACGGCGTCCCAAATGTTGTGTGAGCAGGAGTTAAAAAAAAATGTGGTTAGCTGGTCACGTATCTTGGAGGAAGCATGTGATAGTCTTTGAAAAAGAGATAAGTGGGAACTGGCTATGACTAAATTAATGAGAAAATCAAGAGAAAATTCAGCCTAGATTTAAACATTGATACTGGGTGTGATGGACTGAATGTGTCTGAGCCCCAGGCACTAACTAACTAAGGCTGTTCTATAACTCTGGTGCATTGTAAGACAAAGCTCTGCAACTGTTCAAGCTTTAATTAGTCTAGGTATTAATAAAGAGCCTGCACCTTTTGATCAAAAATCATAAAAGAACAAACGTTCATTTGGGTGCTGTTGTGTAACCTCATTCAGAGCTTTATATATCATCAGTACGTAGTATTTACAGAGAGAAATATTAAATGTGCATAAGATAAGGGTGATATGATTTAATCTCCTAGTTCTGGAATATTTTCTGTTTATGCACCTACTGGATCATCCAGACAGCAATTTGTTTCTGCATAGTAGTAACAATATGTACTGCCAGTATGTTCCTTATCTTAGCAATGTTTCTAACATGAAGATTGCTATCTTAGTAGATCTTAATTATATAAGCTTTAAATGATGGACTGGAGTGAATAATCACACCAAGATCTTCCACTGTTGCACATAGTGAAATAAAAAATTAGCTGAAAGCATGTTAAAGCTAAATAGGAGCTGCAAGTTGTTCCAATGACTGTCGCCTTGCACCTCCAGGATCCGGGTTCGATTCCCGTCTCTGTGTGCATGGAGTTTGGAAGTTCTCCTTGTGCTTGATGGGTTTCCTCCGGGGACTCCGGTTTCCTCCCACAGTCCAAAGATATGTAGGTTAGATTGACTGCCGTTCCCAAATTGCCCGTAGTGAGTGTCTGAGTGTGTGTATGTGTGTGTGCCGTGCGATGGATTGGCACCCTGTCCAGGGTGTACCCCGCCTCATGCCCTAAGCGTCCTGGGATAGGCTCCAGGTCCCTGCGACACTGAATACAGGACTAAGCATTATTGAAGATGAGTGAGAGAGAGAGTTGTTCTCTGAATGGAAGTATGTATTTGTTTTTTGTCTTAATAGAAGGAAGTTACACAACATCCATGGATTTAAACATAGCCCACATGGACACACCCAAGATCTTCTGGGAACTGGTTCCCTTTTTGATAAGCATAAAGGTTTCACGCTGCTTCATCATTGCTAACAATGATATGTTCAAAAAAATGTTCTTTCAACAAATGAAGAAATAAATATTTCCGTCTATCTGAAAATAAGATGCTTCTATGTAGTAGTTGCAAAAATAAAAAATTAAAAGCACTTTAACCTACATAGAGTGAGTTATGTGGTCTATTGACCCCAATTCTCTAACGGAAAAACTGAATCAGTAATCACTTTGAGGTCAAGCTAGTCTACAGTTTTTAAAAACAAAAGATCCAGATAAACAAATTTTGAGGTTGTGTTGATCTGGCAGAATCTGTTAATCACACCTTTAATGGTTTAATACACACATGATCAAGAAGTTCAAAGGTTCTTGGATAGCTTGCTAACGGATGGTTAAGATGATGTCCATATAAATCACGAGTCAGTGAATTTAAATAATCAAAATAGCAGGAATCAATAATTCAAATAACATTAGTTTCCATCTACGTAACTAACCAGATTATCAAATAGATCTGTGCTAAAAAAAAGAAGGATTATTTATGCTTAGATTTTTCTCTCATAGCTAGTCATGCCTGTAATTGTGGCTGGAACACAATGTACATCCTCTTATAGGACAAGAGAATACCTTAGAATCTTCTCTCATGCTTTGCACCTCTTTCTTCTTCTCCTCCCTCCATCCTGGTGCTCTTCTTCTGCTTAGAGCTTCTTTTACCTAAGAATCATGCACTGGTACTGATGATGGCTAAAGCAAGGGTGTCAATCCGGATCCAGAAAGTACCATGTGGTTTCGGCTTTCATTCCAACCAAGCAGAAGCAACACCTGATTCCAGCTATTTAACTGGTTGTTCTAATCAGGTGTGGCTTTTGCTTAGTTGGGGAAAAAAAAAACGTACACCCACAGTGGCCATTTCTAGTTAATATTTGACACCATTGGCACCTAATGGTTCTAAACAGCACTTCTGAATGTAGTTTATGCCCAAGCCTAACTTCTTATCCAAAGGGTAACATCACTTGCGGTTACAGATTTAAAGCTATGATGTCTAATATATATACTTTTTTTTTTTTTTTTAAGTGTGTGTTTGTTGTTTGTATGGAAGCTGCTGTCCACACAGTAGTAAAGTCTGAACTAACAGCATAATATAGTTGTGGAAGAAAACTGACTCATAACTTTATCCGGTGTCAGTTAGAAAAGGATTGGTTTCATTTTCAGTCTGTTTTATCTCAAGCTTTCCTCTACTCATCTCAGGTAATGATTTCTTGCCACCATTCCTTCTGGCGTGCTCAATCAGAATTTAAATCCATATTTCTTTAAAGATGTTTTGTGGCAATGTCTTCTGGTTAAAGCATTACAAGGTGGTATAAAATATTTCAAGACTAGTTTTGTAACACGTCAGCACATGGCAGCACAAGGCTGCACACGCAGTTCATAAGTCAGTGTGCCAAAAGACATCGTCCTGTGCAACTGGTGCTATTCTGACCACGTGTGTTACCACGTCTGCAATTTCATCATGGACAGCAAGTTAGAACAAGGAGCGAACATGAAATTCTCATGAAACTGGGCAAATCAGGCACAGAGACATTTGACGTTTTGTGTGGCTCACGGCAATCTTCATGTGTGATTTGTCTGTCCTTCAAGTCAAGGATCTTTAGTGGTGATAAAATGGCCCTGAGACAACCCTGAGATTAAGCAACAGTGGAAGAGGCCATCAGCTTCACACCCGGACAAAATGCAAGACAGGTCGGCAGCTCGACTAAGTGCATACTCATCATCTTTTTCGACATTTGCAGCATTGTGCATCGAGAAGTTTAAGGCATCTGAGGGATAACATACAGCGAAAGCGACTGGATCTGCGGCAAGCGAATCTTGAAACTTTTTGATACTCCATCATAGATAAATACAAATTAAATTGAACTCAATCAGCAATTTACCATTTTAAAAGGAATCTAAGATTGAATAATTTTGGACAATCATCTGTAAAGTCAAAATGTTCTACATAAGATTGAAAATAACGTTCTCTTCACTAGAGCGTGGGAGCTGGAACTGAGCTTGGGATGTGTGCTAGAGATGAACTTGGCATATGTATTTTGATGGAATTTGGCATGCATGTGTGCTATGACAGAACTTGGCATCGTGATAGGATCGGGACTGGGAAAAGGAAATGGAGCTGTGTTTGAAACAGTGACTGAGCCAGTGCTGTGATTTAGCTTGACCAATTTGCTGGGCAAGCAATTGAGATGACAACTGGGTTACAACTGAGCAAGGGAGCTGGGCTTGCACTTGGTATGCTGGAAATTGGGATGGGTGCCAGACAGAATTTTGCATGAGTATTGGGTTGATGCTTGGCCCACTGAAACTTGGTGTGGGTGTCAGGCTGAAGCTGGGCCTGGCTCATGAGGGAATGATTCTGATAGAGTATGGAATAATTTGTGGCATGGTTCAGGCATATCATGGCGTGATTCAGGGATGAAAGGTCATAATGTGTCTCTGGCATATAAACTTGTGAGCACTGAGAACGTGAACCTAGATTCTCTCTTTCACCCCATTTTGTAGAACTGGTTCTGGAGAAGAAATCCATCGGGTCCATCAAGCCATTATAAAGGTCTAGAATGTTCACACGCTTCCACTCTTGAGCTTAGGAGAAACTTATCATGCTGACAGCCTGCATAGTAGTCACAACTTCACACTCCTTTTTGTCTGCTGCATCCTTGTGTTCTGTCACAGATTGGTGAGGAGCAAAATGTACTAGCAGGCAAATGTACATCTTAGATAAAAATACAAAACACAGTTCAAATGGCAATACTGTTCAAATTGGCTATGAACAGAAATGATTAATTAACTTATAAATGATAATGTAGGAACATCCATTTATTAACTTCAATGTAGCTCAGGGAGACACCGGAAGTGTCCACAGTTTGGATTGCTGGAAAAAGTCCAACATGGATGGAGCCCAAACCTAAAACATGAATTCAGAAAATAAAGTGAGAAGCTGAGTGAGCTAATCAACTAGTGTCTTCATACAGAGGTTATGAACGTTTCTACTTTATGTAAGTTATTTATGCTGGTATAAATGTGTATTATCTGTCTGTTTAGATGCTTGCATACATGTTTTTTTATGTCTGTACTGTATATATCTATGCAATATGTTTATACTGTATCTGTGCATGGCCAGTATATTTGAAATAAGGGTTGAAACGTGACAACGAGAGTGCTCCAGGCATTTGACATCTTGGACAATCGCTCCAAAAGCACACTGGATAGATTTGCAAAGGTAATATATCTCTGAGAATAATCCACTGTAGGTTTTTACAGTTTTATTGTGATGCATTGTGGTGTGACTGACCCCTAACATACAGTAATCTATCTGTTATCAAACTCTCTCAGGTTGCATGATAATGCAGAAGCACTTCAATTAATTGTGGTATCTCATGGGAACTATGTCTGCCACAAACTTTGCACTGATATTTACTGCTAATGTTAGAAATCATAAAATATGGTGGTCTAAGTTTGGGAAAAAGACCACAACCAAACTGTTATCTACTTTTATGTTAACTTCCTATGTGGCACTTTCCTGTCAAATATTTTGCCAAAACGCATTATTTTGCAGTGCTTATAGTATTATATGCTTATGAAAAAGGTAAATAGTGTAAACACCTAAAACTAATTCTAAGGGCAATGGTGGATCAGTGGTAGGTATCTCGCCCGCCATGCAGAAGGCTGGAGTTTTGATTCCCAACCAATGCTCAAACCCCAGCCACTGGATGCAGGGCTGGTCCCAAGCCCAGATTGGAAGGGTATCCGGTGTAAAACCTGTGCCTAGTTGTTGTGCGACACTTCTACGGAAGCAACAATCTAAAATAAACATCTCATCCTTTCTTTCAGAAAAATGACCAGCTGACACAAACGTCAACACATTGCTGTGCCCTCGGTGCCCTCGGACTGGGTCTGCATTATGGATTCCGTGCCAGAAAAAAGCCCAAAGCAAACAAAGACTTTATTAAAGAAGAACAAGATCTACTTTATAAACGACTAAGGTAAGGTTATTAAACACTACAACCACTGAAGGGTAACGTTAATGCGTTATCAAAACTAATTATTATGATCAGACTTTTGCTCACAATTTTACTCTCATCCTACTAGTCAAATCCTTATAATTCCACCAGTGAGAAATGAACAGGAAGTGCCAGGAATCACTTGATGTGTCCCGTTTAGGAAGTCTTTATCTGCGGCAGCCAGCATGCGAAGCAGTTCCCGCAGCAAATCTGTCGAAGGTGGTAGTAACAGAGTGGTGATGCATCCTGAAACATATGCAAAAACGTCATCACCAAGACATTTCATGTCCAGAGGTAAGGTGTGCACTTAGATAAGGTATGATCTCAACCTAAAAGTGTTACATTTTTGGAAATACTGATAAAAAGTTTATTTATTAATTTTTTTTTAATATATATATTTTCTTTAAAAATTATAACATGTAGTCTGGTTTATACTCTATACTGAGATGGTATATGTTTTTACACAAAATGCATGGCCGTTATTTGAATTCACAGTTTAGTATTTTAGAAAGCTGAAAAACTTTAGGAAAACTTAATAACATAAATCGAGAGAGAGAGATCAGCAATAACGCCGCTGCAAGGTGAATTGCATACTGTAACACGGATTATCAGTTATATACCAGTAAACCGGTAACAGGATCATGGGCACCATGAAGTCCAGCTACGCCAGTGGGGAACAAAGGCTAGTCCACCTGCCCCAATCTCACAAAAAACAAACAAACATTGCAGCACAAATTGCCCTAAACAGTCTATGCTGACCATGATACAAAGGAACCAGGACACGGTGCCCAACTGTCACAGAACCCAAGGCCACTTACGCAGCCTCCAAACATCCCAGATGCCAATCCAAGCAAGCACCCGTGAACAAACCACAGCATTGAAATATCTGCTCCCAATGGCCTGGTGCCAGCCACCACAACACACCCTCAGAGGCCCTGCAGAGCCACGGCCCAAGGGGTCAGAGCCACCCGGATGGCACAAGGGCAACCCTAACCTTAGGTGTATTGTCTAAATATTTTTACTAAAATTATTGTTGTATTTGTGGCACATCATAAAATATATGAGGCATTGTGTCTGTTGTTTTGATTTATTCAAGCTTATTTGTTTCAATATATCTAATCAAGGTAAAGATGGGACACTAAACAAATTGTGAATAAAAACTGAATGCAATGATGTGGAGATGGCAAATGTCAATATTTTATT
>JAOTQY010000015.1:3823215-3834554 GCA_026413445.1 Dolichallabes microphthalmus
TCTCATTTGGTATTTTGTTTCTGGATATGTTGTTGTGTTTTCTGATTTGTTATATTGTATTTGGTTTTGTTATTTTGGTTTGTACTTCTCGGCTACTGTAGAAAATACATTTATATTTACTCTAACAAACAAATAATTAAAATTAAAAAAATTTAATAAGGAAGGAAAAAAAGGGAGAACTAAATAAATAATGACAGAAAATATGATAGTAAGATAGTAGGAAAGAAAGTAATTATCAAATTAAATAATCACAAAGAACAACAACAAATTATTACACAAACAAACATACAAACAAAGTGAGGAAATAATTAAAGATGGAAAAAGAAAGAAAGAAAAGAAACAGGAAATAAATAAGATGACCACAGAAAGAAATCAAACAATAACGTGTGTGCATGTTTGAGAGAGAGAGAGAGAGAGAGAGAGTCAGACTGAACCTTGCTCTCTGTACAGAGCATTAGCCAAAGACATCTGTCTATTCTTCAGAATGCAGATGCGAGAGATTTTACGCTGCTTAAATAAACACACGCACACACACATACCTGCACATGAGCGCACACACAAAGTCATGTACGCAAAGACACTGAAGAATGTAACTTCTGAAAAAGATTGTCGAATCATTTAAAGTGCTCGTTACTCATCCCGATCTCTGCTGAGGTGAACACGAAGTACAGCTCAGGGGCACGGCACAGTCACTACTTCATACTCATCAAACACTATGTGTGCTTCCACAGCTGGAACCTTCTCCGGAACTCTCTAACTTTTCTTTAGTAAAGGCAGAAATTTCGCCTGCACTGCCGTACGATCCTGACTGAGCTTCTCTCATCATTTACACATTGAAAGCTCAGGCATCTTACTGAGATACATTTTTGACAAACTGGATTTTTATTCACTGGGAAGAAAAGAGCATGGGAGTAAAAACGAGGCAATAACTGGTAATCCCAGTGACGTGTGAATTTAGAGGGAATGCTGATAATACAGTAGCTAGGTAATATCTTTTCTAGTCTAGTGTGATCGATACTTCAGTATTAATCGAAGATCGGACAAGAAACAGATCTGTTTTATTTTCTTGAAGCTCGTACTGTTTTGTGGTTTCACCAGACTGAACTTGCGAAGTGAATGTCACTGGAGGGCAATATCTTTATTATTATGTTTGTTTTTAACATTTAAATTAATCAGCACATTGGTTTGTAGCGCAGCTGGAGGCTTACTGTATCATAAAGTACGACTGGTAATGTGGAGCACTAAAAGAAAAAGTAAAATAAAATAAAAGTAAACGGGTGGTGAATGAAAAATGCAGCTGGATTGAATTTTGTGCTTTTTTTTTTTTTTTTTAAAGGCATCTGTCTCATGTGTTTAAAAGCAAGTAGATAGAATCACGTTTGTACTAAACCAAAGCATAAATTGACAAACCACATTTTCTTTTCTCATTCAGGAGAAAAATGTGGTTCCTCAGAAGGTTCCCAGAACCTCTGCCTGATAAGCAGCTGAAACTGAATGCGATGCCTGTATGAATACAGATAAAAACTTCCACTTACTTCTAACAAACATTATGTGGATTAAAATGTACGTACGTAGGTGTGCAGTGACGTGAGAAAACAGAAAACATCATGACTGCTTTGTGGTAGATGTGGAGGTATGGAATGAGCTTGTGTGAAACATGAGAGCGACGGCGTGTACATTCAGTACTGCAGCATCGTCTCCGCTAACATCAGGGCATACCTCGCGCAGCCCTAATAATCTCATTTAACCTGCAGTGAAGCGCTTCTCGGTCCTCATTTTGTGCTGGTCAGCATGGGCACCCCTGAGTACCAGTGAGCGGCCGGGTCAGGGATGCCGCCTGCTAGAGGGAGGGCTAAGAATGGCTGCCTGACGCTTCCACTCACGGCTGGGTAGATGTGTCCGATCTGCTCGCTGTGGCCGATGTGGATCTCGTCGTCGTCTTCCTCTGTGGTCTTGCGGTACACTGGGTTGTCGAAGTTCATGCTCTTGGTGTTGCGCCGCCTCCAGTTGCGCCAGACCAGGTAGCCTCCGGTACACGCCAGGGTGAGGACCACTGTGGCAAGGATAGGAACTGCATGCGTTTAACACACAGCCGACACACGGCGAGGGCGTTAACACAGCCAGAGGACACAGGCCAGCGCTTCATGACACACACACATACACAATCAAGAGCATGAGCAGCTGGGCACATCTGGGCCAAACTTTTGGGCACAAAATGCTGTATGGGTTCAAATACTCAGACATTTCAAATGATTGAATTATTGGGTTTACAAAAACGAGACATTTTAAAGTAGAGTATGCGCCAAAATATTCAGTACTGAAACGTGTGCATCTCGGACACGCATTTGCGTTTGTCAACGAGGCAAAGCTTCAGACACACGTGTCTCCGGTAGTGAAAAGGAAGTCGTGTTGTGCAGGTGCTGTTGGAAATGAGTCTCTCGACGGAGGAAAAAGTATTCACAGTTGAGTATTATTTCCGCTCATATGGAAATGGTCGTGAATAGGGACCGAGTTTTAAAAAAGTGGCAGAACAATTCCATCCCATACCTGTCCCATTCTCCTGATCTTACACCACCTGATGCCTACTTGTGGCGAATGTTAAAGGAGAGCGTGTTCAGTAGTGAAAATCGTCTCCTTTTGCAGGAGTCTGCAGCAACGTTTGTAATCTGCGTGAACGATATGGACACTGTCTACAGCGAGGTGGTGCACACACACTTCCAACACTTACATTACGCATACCATGGTAAATCAACCGGCTAATAGTGTGTATGTTCAGGAGAAAGTAACTCACAGATGACAACAAGGCGATACTGTTCATCTTTTCATTTCAGTACTGTATATTTTGTATAATATGATATAATAAAACTTAACAGTCTTTTTTTTTTTTTTGTCGTGGGCTTTATCCCTTTTATCCTATGGGGCGCCACATCGGATAATTTGAGCCGCAAGATCTAGCAAAGGTTTTGCACCGGATGCTGATGCTGCCTCAACCCTCCCATTTTCTAACCGGGCTTGGGACTGGCACTGCATGCAGTGACTGGGATGTACAGGACAGAGTTAATAATCTTGCCCAAGGAATCAAATGTGGTGACACTACTTCTGACTGATATAGACAAGAAATTATCCTGGTTCAAAGGGCATCAATACTTAAAATATTTAACTGTCGCAAATTAAATGATCAAACTACAAAAAGAAAGGGAAAAAAAAGAGGTTAAAGTCTGGAACTATCAGGAAGTAATCTATTTTTAAGTAGAATGTATTTATAGGATAGGTGGTTGCATAACAAGCACTGGATTATTTTGGATTATGTGATTGCAAAATGTCTGCTATAGATATCTGTTTGAAATGCCACTTATGCACATCATCAGAAATGACCACTATGTGTCTGCATGGTGAACAGTGTGTACCGTTCAGTGTTCACTGTGGAATTTATATTTTTGACTAGACATAAAAATAAAAGATGTTAATCCTGTAGGTACATAAGGTAAGTATACACTAATATAAGCCACCCTTTTAGAATGTACTGAACTATTTCCTTCAGTGATAGTTATAATTTTTTATAATACATAAACTATTAATGGATATGCTCATGAGCCGATACAGCAAAAGCCCAAAGAGTTTGGAAAAAAGAAGAAGAAATAAATCAGAGCCAGAGGTACCACACAGTCATGCACATTCACTAGGGCTTTCTTAAGCAGCAAGGGAAAATAGCCATATCTACTGTACAGTGATCTACAAATACATTCACAGCATGCCAGGCCACATTCATAAAACATTTCCCATATAGTTATAATTATTTTGGAAAATGCATTACACTTTATTGATGGGAAGTTTATTTTTTTATTTTTAAAGTCTATCTTAAATCAGCACTGAGGTACATGTTTTATAAGTGTGTGTGCTTATGGAGGTGCATATACAAATACATGCATCTCGAACAAGCCATATGGCTCCAGCGGGGGAAAAAAAGGAGTTAAATTTGTACTAAGTAGACCATAAATTTGGTAGATACCAATTAGATTTAGCTTAGTGTCATCTGAACCTTGGAATTCATTTCTGTACAGAACGATGGTTGTAGAATTTGTAGAAATTTGTTGTAGAACTTCATCGGTTGGTGCACAGAGCAGGAAAATTGGTAACGATCAAGACCTATTGTAATGTACTTATATGCACCTGAATTTTGACTTAAGTCAGACTTGCCAAAAGCCTAAACTATTCCTTTAATGCAATGACTGACTTAATTAAAAAAGCCTTATACAGTATGAATACTGAGCATTAATGTTTTACTTAATTATAAACAGAATATTTCCTGACGCCATACCGTCAAGACGTATTTATATAAACGCATTTTTTATGACAATATATTAATTCAGTATGCAAACTGGGACTGAATTTTCTTGGCATTCACATACGTCATACCTTATGAACAATTCATTAAAAAAAAAAAAACATCACTGCAAAGTGTAATTCATTTTCCATTAATAATTATAATGCTGAGTATGACGCTTTCATACGAATGCATCACAATATACTGTACATGAATTCATAATTCATTACAAATATCCTATAGAAACATATCCTAAGCATTTATAATGCATCATTCAAAGTACACGCATGCCATATGATATGCAGTCTCACACTGATTGACTATAAACAGATAGTGGAATATCATCAGGTCATGCAAACCGTTGAAAAGCATGAGATCCCGCTGCATGCAAAGTGAAGCGTGGCACTCGAGTAAGTGCGAAGGCTTACCTATAGGGATGACGACACCCAGCACTGCTATAGTGATGTTGTTCCCCAGGAAGAAGTGACCTGTAGTTGAGGCAGAGACAGGAAAGAATATGTGTGTGGCACGGTGAGTTATTTTTCAATCGTCTAATTCAATATAAAGAGTATAAATCTGAATTTACATAAAAGAGACATGATGAGTTTAAAGAGCAGGCAGGTCATGTGATCAGCATATACACTCTGGAACGGCTTTGTCTACTTCATAGGTTTACTTGCTTCATCTGCTATACCACTTATTCTATACACAGGGTCACAGTGCCAACCACTCAGCCAACCACTTTTTCAGATCAGATCCATCCCTTTGCTTTAACGGTGCCCCAAAATCACACACATCTTAACTCTTTTAACATTCTTTTCTCCTGAGCATGAACAAGTGCTGAAATAAACCCTATCTCAATCTAACAATTAGTGCATTAAGTGCTAAAGGGTAATTAATGTCAGGTAATAAAGCCTGAGCCCAGAGAGAGCACGGGAACCAAAAGAGATGACACACAGAGAGTCTTGTAGGCTTTCTGGAATGTGCTCGGCATATCAAAAAGATGATTGAGTAAAAGATACGGTGACATTAAAGGCATCAAAGAAATGACTTGAAGAACACTCAGAATGAAGCGCTCTCGCTAGTTTTTCCGCTGCAAGGAGAGCTGATTGCAGAGAGCTGCACTAGAAAAGGCAATTTGAGGCGTAATACGTTGTGTTATGGACAATATTTCAATACGATTTTGAGAAATGAGGATTTTGAATGTGCTTTGTGTACCACCATACGCAAAAGTGGAATTTCCCGAAGGTGATTATTTTTTAATAATATAATGCTAAAACGTGCTTTATACTGTACATCTTTTACCACAGCAATTCACAAGCACAATGTGTTTTTTCTCTCTCAATTAATTAACATCACGCTGCACTTTTTAAAATCATGAATATAATTTAGTTATATTAAATACTGTGGAGAGCCTGTGAAACAACTTACTTCCCATGATCATGACTTTATTGCATCCAATAACAGCTGGATCATCCACAGGCTCTCTTTTGTTTCTTTTTTTTCTGTATAGCGAAGCGCATATACAGTTTTAATTAAATTCTATGTGATATAAAATTGAGATGAATTTGCTGCAACCATCAAATATAAAGCAGTAATATTAAACTCATCTATATAAAGTCATAAATCTGAGACAAGTTTAAGACATTTCAATTTAAAATAATAGTCCTGTCTTCTACAAATGTAATAAATGCTCTCGTGTGGTATTACTAAAGAAATCATTCTTTCTCAAGTGGCCTTTAAACACACCAAGTTGCAGACTCATTACAGCCAGGCATGTTTTTCTTTCTTGATTTAATCGTATGAAAGATGCAACCCTGTTAGTAATCAGCACCTCGTCTCTGATCTGAGCCAGAAATGAGAATGAGATCTTCTAGCGGACAGCTAAGTTCCGCAAAGTCACTACCTACTTTTATCAGGATGCTCCCTGTCCTAACAGTTTCTTTTCTCTTCTGGTTTTTCTCAGGCTGACATTAGGGGGAAAGCTGCATTACAGCACCTCTCATGACTGCTCAGAGTCATTGGGAAACGGGGAGAAAAGGCAAGAGAGAACGGGTTGACAGCCGTTTCTAAAGCATTCGTCATGTCGCTCAGAGCTGAAATTCAGGTTCTCGGTAAAGTAGCGTTCTGCAGCTTGGACTATGCTGCATTTAGACAGCGATGAAATACCCAGGTGTCCATAGTTTTCCTTGGTTAGACTAGAAAATGGGCTTTCTCAAGCTTTATCTGAGAGACGGAGAGGGTAAAAATAGATCTGGAAGAGTAATTTGCCGAGTGGAGCTGTGAAAATGTCCAATCGGTACACAGCTACTATAGAAGACTTTACTATCATAAACACGAAAAACAAGATCATGAGCAAGATCCATGCACAAGACAGGTTCTAATATTTGTAAGTTTTTAACTTTTTATTTGGGTTGAATTAGTTAATGTAACTTTTATTGCAATGCAATGCAATTGATAATCCCTGTTACATCAGGGAACTTAAATAACAGGGAAAACAAAAAGGATAATGTCTCAATTATTCAAGCAAGACATTTTGAAAGTGGTCTCCAGTGTCAGGGCTTTGTAATGGACAGAATAAAGCTTAGCTTTTAAGTTTGCCACCATTAGAAAGGAGAATATACTTTGTGTTTTTTTTTTTTCAGTAATAAGAATTTCCGCTAGTCGCTGTCAGGCCTGGAACCTACGTATGCCAGGGAACTAGTGATGGGAAGTTTGAATCATTTTAGTGACTCGGTTCTTTGAATCTCGTTCATCAAAACAAATCTTTTTTTGAGTCATTTAGTTCATTTCGTTCTTTTGAGAAGAAATAAAATAAAATGTTGCATTTTCAATAAACAGACCCCCAATACGTCTACATACACAAATTTTGGCTGTAGTTCCAGTAATGAAAATATTACAATGCGGTTAAGAACATATTATAATAAACAGAATGAGTAGCTCACTTATATCTTCTAGTCTGAGTCGTTTGTTCTTTTGACTCTATTGCACCGCATAGTGTCTATGGGAGTCACGTGACTAAAGAATGAACGTCTCAGAGTAGACGAGTCATTGAGAAAGAATCGCTCAATTCTGTTTCCTGGACATAACCTACGGGGGTTTTGTGATGATTTGCGCATACGCGTCCAGTAGAAAATTAACGACCCATCACTACAGGGAACTTCGGGTACGATTAGGAGTACACCCTGGATGAAGTGCCAACCCATCACAGGGCACAAACGCACACGCACACACACAGCTGCAATTTAGAAACACAGTGTGGGAGGAAACCAGTGTACCCAGAGTGAACATGCAAGCTCCATGCAAACACGAAAGGAAAGATCTGAACCCACAACCCAGAATGTGTGAGACAGTGCTTACCTCAATCAGCCACCTCAATTGTCTAAATAACAAGTGACAGTGTGGAAGTGTCTATAGCTGTTATAATGTAAGTGATAAGGGGAATAAATTTGTCCCATAAATTTGTCTTAATCCCAAAGCATAAAACCTGCAATTCCTGCATTTTAATCCCAATGACTGAGGCAGTTGTTGTTGTTTACGAGTGCTGGCGTTACTGTAGCCGGACAGGCCCACTTACCACGGCGTGCAGAGGGATAAGAGGGGAAGAGCAGAGAACAGAGCCTGGGGCGGTGTTCATCAGTCAAGCCTGGCTGCTTCTCTCTGCCACTGCCTGCTCTAATTCAGCGGAGAGTGAGGTGCTTCTACACAGGGCCAGGGCCACAGCCTAATCCATCACTCTCAAGTGGCTTGGTGCTGCACGGCAAGCGAATTCTCCCACACTTTAACTTTCACAACCCCTTCTTGCCGTGAGGAAGGCGCTGTGATCATGAGCTTGATCTCATTTCCATTTTCAGCGTACGACCGAAGTCAGGGATTTTGTCACAACTCGAGGCAAGACCTCCAAGGAAAATGAGGGCAGATGAAGTCGTCTGAGCAGACTGAGACAGAGGCAGGCAGACAGGCGCACGTGTACCGAGGTGTTTGATCTTACGAGCGCCATCTGTCACGTCTTGCTGAAGCTCTGTTTAAAAGGTTTTATGTCATGCTGTTGCACTGAGAAGAAAACACTCGAGTGCATTTTTGGGATTCTCCGGTTTCCTCCCACCTGCCAAAAACATGCTGATGACTCTACACTGCCTCTAAACTTGGAAATAGATGGAGACGTGCTTCTCTCGAGTGGTTTAGCTCGTTTGATACTACGCTGGTGCAGTATTATTATTATTATTATCTACCACACATTGTTGAATTTACTAGAAAGCTATGTCAAAAAGCTGGATGTTTTCATGGCTTCTAATAATGAACTGACAGCTGTTATACTATTAAATACAGCAACTTCTACTAAAAATAGTAGTAATTAAGAAATAGGTTTAAATTTTTATTCTTAAAAATATGACTAAAAGTCACTCACCACGATGTGAGAGGTTGCTGTTTGGCCCGTCCTTCTGAGAGATGGTGGTGGATCTGGGCGTGGTCTGTTGCCTGCTGTCTGTCGCGTTCTGGGTGGAGACAGGATGTTGGCGTGGCGTCATGGTGCCGCTCTGAGTGCTGCTTGTCTTGGAAGACGGTGATGGAGTTGAATGCGGTGTTGTGGTGGAGAGTGGTGTAGTTAACAGAGTGCTGTGTGTCGTAGAAGGAGCAGCTGTGCTCGAAGTTGTTGTTGTAGTCGGGGTGGATGATGTCGTACTGGTGGTGGTTGTCGAGGACGGCTTGGAAGTAGACGGGGGTGTGGAAGTCTCTGTCATAGACGTCGTAGAAGGCTCTGGTGTTTCTGTAGTAGGAGAAGGTGTAGTTGTTGTAGTCTTGGGCTTTGTCACTGTATTAGGAGAGAAATAAAAAAGGACAGTGACTCCAGGTCGCATGAAATGTATCTCGTTCATGTTATACTCGTTGCACAACATAGCGTTATACCATTATTCCTCTACCTTCCATCATTCAGTGTAGCCTATTAATTGGGCTAATTGAGACTCACCTGTGACACAGCGGCGCATGTCCGGGCCGAGCTCGGCGCCATCAGGACAGGTGCATGTGTATTTAGGTGAATGCTCGGTGATCTGCGGAGCTCTCAGACACAGGTACTCGCAACCTCCGTTGGGCAAACTCCCTATATTACAGCTGTCTGGAGCTGAGACAGAAAAAACACACGGCGTGAACTGAAGCGCATTAGCCATGCGAGCCACGCTGAGGAGGGGGTGCGCATGTTTAAACATCATCATTACAGGGCAGGGGTCTGTCTAAAAGGCAAGCTCTACTATTAACATAACACTGTGATTAAAGTCTGGCGTTGGAACTAGTGCAGAAATAAAGCTCAGCCAATAATGTCCTTGGCAAATTCCTCTGTCTGAGAGAGGAATGACCTTGTTTAAGAACGTCGACAGCTAACACACTTTCATCTGTGCACACGAGGTAGTCGGGTTTGATTGCTTTTAAAGTGGTTATATGGAGTCGAAGCGAGAGAAAGAGCAAGAGAGAAAGAACAAGAGAGAAAGAGAGAGAGAGCGAGAGAGAGAGAGCGAGCAGAATCCTCATAAAGGAGGCATACTGTACACACATCAGTGTTCATTTTACAGTATTTGTACTCCACTGGGAACTGGCTGCAAGGTGAAGGGAATGTGGCATGACAAAACAAATTCATTCTTAATGAATTATAATATGCTAAATCTGATTTTTTTCATTGGTAAAATCCCAACTACAATAATAAATTGCCTATATTTGAAAAAAAAACATTTTTTTTTGCTGTAGTTGCTGGTTGCAGTATATTGGTTTAATCCCAGATCCAGGACACGGTTTTTAAATATTATTTTAAACAAATCTATATTTACATCCTGTCTTTGGATAATTTGCCTAAGAACATAATTCTAACAGTAAATGATTCAGAGAAACTTAACATTATTATGCACACCAATCTCAGCATTAATCTCAGAGCATGGTCTTTAGTGTTAACAAAAAGTAGAATTCAAGTCTACTGTAGTCCTTATTGTTACTTTGTTCTTTCTTTAAACAAGAATGTAGCTATTTAAAAAAAAACTCAGATTTTTCTCTTCGTCCTGTTTAGATCAATTTCAAACTATAATCTGTTCATCTGCTTTTTATAGTGACTATCCCATCTAAAGCCTAGATATAGAAGAAAAGGGGAAAATATTGCCTCAAACATGCTTCCATTACAGCTGGACAATGAATTGCATAACAAGGATCAGTGCAATTATATAATCACAAAAGCCTGCAATTTATTACAGGTTATATACAAACAGTAAAGTTTATCAATACATAAAGAATTTGTTATACTTTTAAATAACTTTTGAAGTACTAAATACATTTTGGTGCACATACTCTGAAGGATTTGTGCCATTATTTGGTGTTAGCCTGGATGACAATGACTGATTACAAAAGGGAATCCTAGGTAACATAGCATTACCGTATGTCTGGAAAGTAATAATCACAATGTAAGTTTTGATCAAATCATCCAGCTCTAGTTTCCATTTTCCATTCCCTGAGGGTTAAGGGTCAAGCCCAAAGGTCCAACAGTATTGGCACATTGGTGCTGATGTTTGAACTCATGATCAGCAGTCCAACGTCTTCACTACTGCCCCAATACAAAAAAAGAAAAAGAAAAACCCTCCTTGTTGGTTTTCTAAAAGTAACATACTGCATGTACATATAAAAACAGTTCCACAACTTCCGCTTCCTATGACTAAAGCTAAAATTACATAAATTAAAACTATATAAAGATTAGAGATGACACCAATCCGATAGTCAGGACTGTTATCAAACTGATACCACATAAAATATATTTGATCATTTGGATCAAATCTTGTAACAAATGGAAAAGATTGAGTTGAATTCAATGGAACTGAATTTGATTTATAAAAACTGTGTATATAATATATATATATTTATTTATGTAGTGATTTTTTACTTTTTTTTTACACTTTACTTTTATATACTGTTTCAGGTATTCATTCATTCATTTATTTTCTGTACCGCTTTATCCTTATATACAGGGTCGCGGGGGCCTGGA
>JAOTQY010000015.1:3847124-3863375 GCA_026413445.1 Dolichallabes microphthalmus
CCAGATCACCTTCAGGATCTTCCAGAGACGTCTAAGGAGTTGTGGACACTGCTTGTAGACCCTGTAGGGGACCCCACTGGGACCGGGAACAGAGCTAGATCTTGCCGCTCTCACGGCTTCTTCCACCTCCTTCAGCGTGGGTTCAGCGCTGTTGAATTGGGTCCGTGGTTCAGGTGGCACCACCAAATCCCTGCATGGTCCGAGGTCAAGGTCCTTCAAGGTGTCACTGAAAGTGGCGTGGAGATGGTTGTCGATCTCCTCTACTGGGCAAGCGAGGTGGCCACTTCGCTTCTGTCCCAGTAGTTTCTTGGTAAAACCAAAGGGATTGCCAATGAAAGCACTGCGCTTCCGAGCCCTTTCCTTGCCCTTCCTTCGGTGCCATTCTGCTCTCCTCAGTGAAATAAGTCTCTTCCTAATGATGTTTGTGAGTTCTGACAGGGCCGTCCTTTCTTCTTCCTTGGCCTAACTTTATCAGCACGAAGTCCAACTGACCGTTCTTAAGAGTGGCCACTCTTAAAAAGAAAACATCAAAACTTTCAACAAGAACTAGAACAAATACGTAACTAATAAATTTTAGCTAATACGTCACAATATGACATATCAATGCCGTGCTCTTCACATTTATTCTGCAATATTGTATAGTGCATTTTGTTATGCATTAGTAGGACATTGATTGTAGCACATGTTGAAGCACCCACTAGATTTTACTTCGCTTTCCCTTGTTCACATCAATAGTCTTATTAACAATCAAACAGCACACTCTTTATTTATACCACTTTATACCACTCTTTGCTAGGGATCTCTATGAACAACTCATTCTCCTCTGGGTAGAGCTCTACTTCAAAAGGTGTTTGACAGCCCCAGAGGGCACGTCGTTAAATCCTGCTAGTGTGGTTGAATAATTTCCCTTGCCATTCCACCCTACCAGACAGGGGTCTTCCTCAGCACTATCTGCACAGAGGATTTCATCATCTGACCACCTTGTTCCCACCCACTGGCCAAACCAAAGCCTGGATAAAATGGGAGGGTTGCATCAGGAAGGGCATCCGGCATAAAAAAAGGCCTGTGCCAAGTTGCCTGCTGGAGCGACCCGTCAATGGGAGCAGCCGAAACTGAGTAGTTTACATTACCTTTTGTTGAAGCTAAATCAACATATTGTCCATTGTGGTTTTTCCAAGTCGAGCTTGGCCACATGCTTAAAAAGGATGAACTGACCCACAACTGGTCTCATCACCCTCTAAAACCCCGTTTCCCCCAAACATTAAATGCACAGAATTCAGCAACTTGGACACAAAGACCTCTCTGTGGCCCCAAGGTGGGGGAAAACACCCTGAGTTCGACTGCTTGACCTCTGACCTTTCAAAAATCCCAGTGGATGATCTCTATTGGCCTATTCAGGATGGGAGAACTGGATGCTCTGGAGATAAGCTTGCAGTACAGATCCAGGTTTTTCAAGGTTACATCTACCAATTTTGTAAATTTATCAAGAGTCTATTTTCTATAAGTAACATTCCTTGTTGCTCCAGGAATTTACCTGATGATACCATTTGCACAAGGGTCATTCAATGCTTAGACCGATTATTTATCTCGTAAGGAGGTAAGCCAATGAGAGCTTACCTGTTCAAACTAAGACTACCATGGTCTACAGACTCATCTGTTACAGGCCATTGCTAGTTAAGCTGTACCATCTGTTAAGCTAAATATTATTTATTGTTTTCTGTAAACAAACTTTGCACTACTGTACATACTCAATTCAATTCCACTTTAAAAATATTTAAAATTAATTTGAGTACAGCTTTTTGCTTTTCCGATATCTCCCACAGTCCTACAGTGTAAATATTAAATGCCAGCTAAGTCACCTAATAATACATCTTTGACACTTCTTACAGTTCATACTTCAAAAGTTACGTTGTGCCATTTTTATTACTGGGAAAAAAATGGCACAACTTTACCTTTATCCATATACAAAAACACACCAAGCTATTTCAGAGCTGCTGAATATTATTCAACAGAACTCCACTAATTAGGACATCCAGCTGAGTGGGAGGAAAGACACGGAGATGATGGTGGCAAGGAAAGACTGAGAGAATGAGAGAGCATGGAACCTTACTAGACACTCCAAATTCTAGCCAATTACTATATACCAGGTCGTTATGTACATGATGTGAAGAGACTTCAGCCTCGGCAATCAGCAGCCAAATGTCCTGCTTTAGGCTTAGCATGGTGATTAAACTTAATTACAAGCAATTACAGCATCGTTTGCATCAGTCAGCCATCAAGATGTTCATCAGCAGACACCCAGCAGTGAACATATGTGATAGCCAACATGTTAGAGATACGCCCTTAATACCTCTAAACGACTTCTGCTTTCTCGAAATTTGCTTATTGCGGTGGAATTTTAAACAGACCCGTTATGTGAGCCATAATGTAACTGGGCTATGCGGAAAAAAAAATCATTTCACAGTGCTGGAACGTTCATGTGACTTGCATTCTGTTGCATGGTGTACCTGAAGATCTTGCGATGGAAAAGATCACACCAGAACATCTTGTTTGTGGTGACGTGCACATCCAATGCCACAGTGTTTTTCAGGGTGAACGCCACCTGCGTGTAGTCCTTCCTGACCAGACCGATCCGCCGGATCTCGTGTCTGTTGGTGAATATCAGGTACGGACTTTGACCTGTGTGGAAAATCACAGAGACATCACACATTAGGATGGAGGACATGAAAATGATAAGTACCCCAATCAACCATAACATTCCAATGTAAAACATTATGCCCAATATTGCAGGCTGGTCTTTGGTCCCCGTGGGTATGGGTGAGCCTTGTCCTGTTACCAGTCATGATCCTGTCACCAGTTTACTGGTAATTAAAATTAATAATGTTCATGTGTTACTGTTATGGCTAATCTGTATAACTGACATCACTGATACAAACTGCTTTACAGTACAGCTTTACACATGATACATAAACTGTTTTCTTTTTTTACTCATTTTGGTTTCAAGGCTTATGCAAAATCTAGAGCTATTCTATGTTATTATTATTATTATTATTATTATTATTATTATTATTATTTAGAAATAAGTCAGGCCTCAATTTTCAAAATCAGTTCTTGGACCATAGAAACAGTGAACTTGCATTACATTTCCAGGTCATTAAATTGTATTAAAAATGACAAAATGCCTGTCTGTGTTGTGTCTGTGAGTGTATGACAGCTGTTGTGTCTCGAGGAAATTAGTCTGCGATGTATGTCACTACATTTGTGCCTGCCTTCTGAAAAGTCAAATCAGTGTAGTCATGCCACCACACAGCAGCAGTAATTCCACCAAATTCACGTTCACTAAAATTCTCTGAACTCAGGTACTGTATCAGAAAGAGAGACACGTGTTCTGTACGTCCTCCTTTCTTTCAACCATTAACTTTGGCTCTTAATGATCATTCGAAATCTGCATTATTAGACAGCCTTTCATTATTTCCAAGGGCGTGTCTCTCATTTCGTGCGCTCTCCGTGCGTTATGAAAAATCCCAAACCCTACCCATGCTTTAGAACTGTCACTAAGAAGGTCACGCTTCTGGCAATAGACAGCTGGAGTTGCTTTGTTAACTGGGGATCAGTAAGGATTTCAAACACATGCTGGCTGTGAAAGCTTAGGAGGAAGCATAAACCACATCAAATGTTAAATTACTTTAACAAATAAAGAATAATGGTGGCAACATGGGAAAGACAAACAAATCATACTGTATGATACCTCTCTCAGACTGAGCTGAACTAGCTAACAGAACATTACATGATATACACTACAGTATCTTGCCAAAAGTATTTGCTCGCCTGCCTTCACATGCATATGAACTTGAGTAACATCCAATTCTTAATATATAGGATTAATATGTAATAATGATGTTGGTCCACCATTTGCAGCTATAACAGCTTCAACTCTTCTGGCAAGGATTTCCAAAAGGTGTTGGAGTGTGTTTATGGTAATTTTTGACCATTCTTCTAGAAGCACATTTGTGAGGTCAGACACTGATCACAGACCAGACAAGTTCTTCCACCAAACTTGCTCATCCATGTCTTTATGGACATTGCTTTGTGCACTAGAGTGCAGTCGTGTTGGAACAGGTGTGGGATAGTTTTTCAGGAGTTTGGCTCAACCCCTTACTTCCAGTGCAATTAACTTATAATGCTTCAACATACCCAAACATTTTAGACAATTTCATGCTCCCAACTTCGTGGGAACAGTTTGGTGATGGCCCCTTCCTGGATGTTACCCTATTGATTTAGAATTGGATGTTACTCAAGTTCTTATGCATGTGAAGGCAGGTGAGCAAATATCTTTGGCAGTATAGTGTAGATAATGTCTAGCTGAGGCAGGAAAAGATCTACTAATGGGTAGTCTTAGCCAAGGAAGTCATAATACTGGATTTGTGCTAAGCAAGCTAGCCAAGATTTAGCATAAAACCATTTAGAATGCCAACAAACCTCAAGGTGTTCAGAATTTTATTTTCTAAATCTAGACCAGGACAATCCCCAGTCTCAACACATCATAGGCAGCTGGCATTCCAAATGTTAGCAATTTAATCCAACTGAACAAAGATGAGTTAGCTAGCTAACATTAAGCCTGCTTGCTATCTTTGGGATGTTGATCATCAATTTCAACATCATGGGATGTTTGGGATGTTGATCATGAATTTTACAGAAGTAATGCAATGTATAGTGATAAAAAAAAATGAGGCGGTATCAAAAAGTTTCCTGTCTAGCTTTGAACTCGCCAACAAATGGCAGCACAACGCTGCCTGCACAGTCACAGGGAGACCCAACCTTCATAAGTCAGTGTGCCAAAAGGCATCGTCTTGTGTACATCTGGAGCTGTGCAACTGGTGCTAATCTGACCATATGCATCCCCACGTCTGCGATTTCATTTCAGGAGCGAACGGGAAAATCTGCCACAGAAGTGTTTGACGTGATTTGGCAATTTAATGGCTATGCTGCAATGAGTCATTCGAGGTGCTTTGAGTGCCACGCGCGTTTCAAGAGCGGAAGAACATCACTGGAAGATGAAGAAAGATCAGGAAGACATTTAACAAGTTTAACCCCCAAAATGTCGAAACCATTCGGCAACTTGTGCATGATCGTCTGAGAACTTCTGCACCCACCCTACACGCCAGATGACAACCACTCACTCACTCATCTTCTATACAGCTTTATCCTGCATTCAGGGAGCTGGTGCTTATCCCAGGAGACTTAGGGCACGAGGCAGGGTACACCCTGGACAGGGTGCCAATCCATCGCAGGGCACACACACATACACACACCACGGGCAATTTGGGAACGCCAACTAACCTAACCTGCACATCTTTGGACTGTGGGAGGAAACTCACCAAGCACAGGGAGAACTTGCAAACTCCATGCACACAGAGAAGGGAATCGAGCCCGGGAATCGAACCCGGACCCTGGATGTGCAAGGCGACAGTGCTAACCACTACACCACTGTGCCGCCCAGATAACAACCAGTTACTGTATTACCAGGAGATTTAATGCTGTTATAAGAAATTAATTCTTTAAATAAGACAATCTCTTAATAATAATTTTCCCTATTTATTTTGTTTCTTTTTGTGTGTGCCTGATTTAAACATCTTTTCAGTCTTGCCAGAGACCCGGCAATATGAACTGTCTGTAATTCGATTATTGTTAATGTCTGTAATGTCTGTACTTATTTGTAACTGTGAAGTTGAATATTGTAAAACTTTGATGAAGATGTACACATAGAGTTTGATTCCTGTTCTTGGTGGACAGGAGTGGAACCTGTTGTGGTAGATCTAAGATGCTTTTCTTCTTACCATGGTGGTAAAGTGTGAGTATTTGGTTATTTAAATTAAAATTACCAGTCTGTTCATTCTCCTCTGCTCACTGGAAGTTTTTTTTAACCATTAGGTATAGGGCCTAGAGACTGTTTGTATGTTTGTAAAAATCCTTGGTGATCAGCCACCACTTTTGAAATGCTCTAATCAGCCCATCTGATAGCAAAAATCATGCGACGGTTTCCTCCTTTATGATGTTTGGTATACTTTTATGCACAGTGTTGATTGGACAACAGCACAAACAACCAGCTTGGTCAGGGGTAGCTCAGTGGTTAAGGCATTGGACTAGAATTCGGAAGATTCCAGGTTCAAACCTCACTACCACCAAGTTACCACTGTTGGGCCGTTGAGCAAGGCCCTTATTTCTCAACTGCTCAGATGTATAGTGAGATAAAAAATGTAAGTCGTTCTGGATAAGGGCGTCTGCCAAATGCAATGCAAATGTAAATGTAACCAGCTGTACAGGTGTTGCTATTACAGTGGCCAGTATAGGTATAAAATGCTAGTGCATCTTCTAAAAGCTGAATCTTGTGAAAGCAGATAGCAATGGTTGCTGAACAGAATCAGCGATCGGACAGCCAAGTAAATAGGGAAGGAAGTTTTGAAAAAAGAGGTGGTGATTGCCAAAGCTAGAAGAAGTGAGGAAGAATAAAGTGAAAGAAGAAGTAAGGGGCTGTGTGACACAGAAAAAGACAGCGTGCATTATAAATCCTGATAGCAACAGACAGATGGTGAGAGCAGGTGCGGTATGATGGTGAAAGAATGAGTAGTGCATTCAGGTCTGATAGTGATGGAAAAAGATGAGGAAGGCTGATAGATGGGGTCTTATCACTCCTCATTCTTCCTTCTTCCCTTCCTCGCTCCTGAGCAAGCTGTTAATATCGCAGCCTGTGATCTCACTTAAGCCAACCTGCTTTTCCTGGCTTTCCTGAGTCTCCGGCAAGTGGCCCCAAAGTCATGACTCAGATTATGAGACCCTGCTGTAATAGAAGGGACTTGTGGGGAAAAGAAACATTTCATTCCACTTCTCCCAAGTCCCTCATGGGCCATTGCAGTGCAAGCAAATATTTTCATTTTCAGCCAGAGTTGAGGATTCAATCATTTCTTCCATCTGCTGGATTTGCTGTCATCAGTCTGAACAAGCTCATCTAAGATGTACGACGTGGTACGGAGAGAATAAAAGAGATAGAGGAGAGAAAGGGATGGAGGAGGGGTTGAAGCAAATATCTTAAACATGTGCTGAGATGAGATGTAATGAGGGGGGAAAAAAAACTGTGACATCATTCATGCAGAGTTTTCACTCCTGAATGGACTGCGTTAGATTAGGAAGTGGTCTTCATCATTCACTTAATGTGTTCTTAATGTGATTTATCACATTAAGCCTTCAGGTTTATGAATTAATGCTACAGTGATCCCATTCCTCTGTATTCTGACTTCATCATGCCAATAGCTAGAGCTTTGACTGACAGACTATGTGAATGGGGTGGGCTAGGGTTGGAGCATCCGTAATGTAACCACAGAACGGTGCATAATTTAATTTTACCCTTCTGCCATGATGACATCCAGAATTTTTCTTCCTTCACTCATTTCATTTCCTATTTATACCTTATTCCCGTTCTCCATCTCTCCATTATGCCCTCTGTCTATTCCCATCTTTTGTTAACACTTCACCCCTCTCCGCATCTTATCTCTCATATCTCTGTTGCCGTTGTCTTTTCTGTTTTTATTTTTCCATTTTCCTCACACATTATACTTGTTCTTTTTTCTGCATTGATCCCTCTGCCCATCTTATTTACTCAATCTCTTCATTTATCCATGTGTATCTCACTTTTTATTCCTTTTAACTTATCAAGCCATATCCACCCCTATTCATATTTAACATTCTCCATTTTTTCTCTCATTAGTCTATCCTCTATCAAGTTTTTATTTTCCATTCTTTCTTTTCCCCACCTTGTTTTCCTCAATCCCACAATCTCCATTGTTTTATCCCTCAATTATTACCTCTCTCCTTCTGCATTCTAGCTGATCTCCACTTTTTGATTCTTCCATCTATCCTTGCTGCTTCAGTAGGGTCAAATCATTGGCCTCCATCAAGCAAAGGAAACAAGTAAGGAAATTGCTGAAATGACTAGAATTGGTTTAAGAACTGTCCAATGCATTATTCAAACCTGGAAGTATAGTGCTGAACCGTCAACTTTGTGGAAGAAATGTGGTCAGAAAAAAAATAATAATCATGAATGGAGTGCACTAAAAAGCTTGGTGAAGCTGACTCGTAAAAAAAAAAAAGCAATATTATATTTAATATTGAAAGTAAGAGCATTTCCACACTTACATACAATGTGCTGAGAACTCACAGAATTGAGACTAAACAGACGTGTGGACATACAGTAAGAACACCACTCGTTAGTGAGACTAATCAATAAAAAAGGCTTCAGTTTGCTAGAGAAAATAAACATTGTACATTGGAGCAGTGGAAAAAGGTCTTGTGCTCTGATGATTCCAGACTGACCCTTCTCCAGAGCGATGACACATCAGGGTAAGAAGGAAATTGGAGACAGCCAGTGTTGTGATCTTTTACGACTGCATCAGTTGGTCAGGTCTAGACGCAGAAACATTATGTGGCAATAAAACAAAGTCAACCTGGGTGTACTGAATGACCAGGTTATCACATCAGTTTGTTACGAGGTGCAGATTGGAGAGCCATACCCATACAACGAGATGTAATAACATTTAAGAGTCAAAACGCAGGACTTCTGAGGAGGTCAACGAAATAGGAGGCTATGAGAGTGCTTATGACACTCTTACCTACTTTGTCTTGTTCTTTGGCCCTAATACCTTACTGGTGCTACCTAAATGATCACACAAAGTGCAGAGATATCAGGACCCGTAAATAGACACAACGCCAGCTGCAGCGTGTCCAGGCTGGTTGCCTTGTGGTGGCGTTGCATAGCAACCCCGCACCTGAGTACCCGCGCCTCTGCCTATTCAGAACTCCGCGGGATAGCAGCATGCGGACCTGCCCGTTCTGAACATTGCAAAGTATTCTTGCGTGGTCCTGGACCCGCGTTGTTACACAGTGGAGCTTATCTTTCCTGATGGCATGGGCACAATTCCATACAAATTGTGAAACGGTGGTTCTGGGAGCATGAGGAATCATTTTCACACATGAATTGATATCTACACTACACTGCGAGGAATAACCAAAGCTAAAAGTGGTCAGATGTAATAACAGTGTGTCTTTTTTGACCAGCCATTGCGTATTTACACCCCCCCCCCTCAAAAAGGTAATTTCTCTCCTTTCACTTTCATTCTCTTTATTCTCTATTTTCAGAACTAGCTACAGCAACAGTCTGGCTATAATAAACCAAGAACTGTATATTTAATGAGTTTTTTAATGGAAAATTCAAAGAGGTAATACAGGTTGAACTAAAGTAATGATACACTTAAGGAAACCACATTCACCCTCTGGACCTCTCAGCTCACAAGATTATCTAATCTATTCTTACAAGCTTTGGAAGCTGTGGCACGGCATGGCACTGGTTTGCTTTCTACCTGGAAGATAAGTTGTATGAGGTGACATGGAGGGGATTCATGTCTGCCCAATGCAAACTCTCCTACAGGGCTCAATACTTTGTCCTCTTCTGTTCTCCCTCTATACCCAGTCTCTTGGTGAGGTCCTATTATTGCATGGCTTTTCATACCAGTGTTATGCAAATGACACCCAACTTATTCTCTCCTTTCCTCCCTTAGACCCTCGGGTTTCCACTCAGATCTCAGCATGTCTGGCAGACATCTCATCCTGGATGACAGCTCATCAGCTGAAGCCCAATCTCAGTAAAATGGAACTGCTGTTCATCCCTGCTGATTTTCCCAGTCAAGACCTTGTGATCTCCCTGGACAACAATCAGATCTCTCCTTCAGTCAGTCACTGCCTACAATCTTGGGGTAACTCTGGACAATCAACTGGCATTTTACCCACACATTGCTAACCTTACTCACTCTTGTCAATTTCTTCTTTACAATATCAGATGAATTTGCTCATTTCTTTCTTCACAAGCTACTCAGGTGCAGGTAACTAGTCCCTAGTTATTTCAAGACTGGTCTACTGCAACTGGCAGGTCTGCCTCTGTCCACCATTTGTCTTCTGCAGCTGATCCAGAATGCAGTTGCACGTCTCGTCCGCAACCTTTCTAAGTTCTCCCACACCACCCCACTTCTCCACTCCCTGCACTGGTTTCCTGTAGATGCCCGCATCAAATTCAAAGCCCTGATGCTTGCCTACAAAGTTAAAAATGGTCCAGCACCCACTTACTCTAATCCTACCCCGCACAGCACCATGTTCCCGCCAGTCATGCATCTAGACTCTGCACCCTGTTCTGCCACCTATGTGATGGAATGAACTTCCTGTAGATGTCCCTATAGATGAGTCTCTGGCAAATTTTAAACAACGACTTAAGACATATCAATTTCTACAGATAACTCAGTAATCCTGCCCGCCCAAAAAAAATCGATCTGGATAACAGCGTCTGCTAAATGCCAAAATGTAAATTACTATGTTGTGAGGGTGTTGATACTGTAATGGATCAAGCTCTTGGAAGTGGACAGTTGAAATTTCTCTCAAGCCTGCTCAAATGCTCTCATTGCTAGGCTTTCAAAGTCATCCCGAGGACTGTACTGGAGACCAAAGAAGAACTGGTGAATTTCATAAAGCTCTTTAACTCTTTCATCTGACGATCAACACAACGTGAAGATCATTACTTAGATAATGGCTGATGGTTGAAAGGGTGGCATTGTAGTGCAGTGTGTAGCATCCTAAGATCCTGAGCTACATTAAGTAGACTTGTGGAGAAACTTGTAGAGTTTTGCATGATTTCCCCATGTTTCCTGGCTTTCTTCAACCTCCCATAAACATGGATTGCCTACACTAAATTACCTCCGAGTGTTGCCTCATGCGGGGTAATTCCACCTGCTTTATGTGATTGGCTCCACCCTGACCAGCATGAACGAATAAATGAATGAATGGGAATATCATGTGCTGGAAATACTTTGTAGGTTCACTTAAAGGCAGCATGTAAAATACATATTGAAAATCCTTATTTAGCCTGGATAATTAAGAAACTGACCATAACACGATTGTGTGAAAGAGAGAGAAAAAGGGAGAGATAGCGTGAAAAAAAATCCAATGCCATGACAACAGGCATTCCACTCACCATGAATTTTCCCACCTGCTCATTAAAAGCAATTTACAAGTTTAAGTTTAGGCTTGCAGCATGCATTAACGGCACACTTCATTTCCTTAATGAGGATGTGAAAGGCCAAGATGGCCACATGTACAGAGCTTCATGCGTCCCAGTGGACAGCATCACACACAGAGGCCCTTCCCATCAATACTGCTGATTAAAGATGTGAGGGTCTACTCGACTGGTTTTACCCCACAGGAGAGAAAACAGCAAAAAGCAGAGACACTCAAGCACGTTATTACACTCCAAGGCATTACATTTGCAATGCTGCTTTTTTCTCTTATCATCACACAACTGTAATGTGACCTATTAACGTCACTAATATTGAGTTGTGATTTATTAAACTTGTAGCTTTAAAGCTTTGAATATATGAATAAATGGAAGTGTGTGTGTGTGTGTGTGTATGAGAGAGAGAGAGAGCACAAAGCATAGAGATGAATGATCATCATGGAGCTCCCTGAGGAACACACACATCTAGGCTGAGGAACATCAGAAGATCCAACCCCTACCGTTCCTGCTTATCCTAGTGTACCTAGTAGTGAAGAAATCAGAGAACCAAGTACAGGATCGAACTAGGATGAAGTGGTGACACTGGCAGGAGGATAAAGATTACGTATTCAGACTGCAGATCCACGTGGAGAATCTCATTCCAATTCAATTTAAATGCAATGAAACTGGAAAATATAATTCCACATACATCTTTTTTTCTTTTAAAACCTCAACACCCCGGGTCCTGTCGATCTTTTTAAAAAAAACGATAGCCAAATGTAAACAAGCTTAAGCAGTGCTTGCATACTGTTTCTCATAATGAACTGCTCTCTGCACTCACTCTTGATGCCAACAGTCATACTGGTTTGCCAAAGGTCACATTTGCAGTCGCTGTTGTGTCTGTAAAATGGATTTTGAAAACGAGCCTGGGATGCCTTGTGCATCAAGGCACGGGTCTCTTATCTTTGCTTCGCCTCTGCAGAGAAAGCTTCAGAAAAGGGCACGGATGAGAGACCTAATTCACTTCATGTTATTAAAGAGATATCTATAATGAGAAAAGGATCGAAATTACTTTATGGAGTTTCCATCCCGAGCTTAAGCATAAAAGTAGGGGGGAATAGATGGATGATTGGACGGATGGACGAATGGATGAACTAAAAAAAAAATATATATATTTCTATTAGGGTCTAAGCGTAGCTATGAGAGCTGATGTAGAGAGATTTTAACAATGAAATAGCTGTAAAATGTGGTGAGTGACAGGACGCAAGTGCGTGATTGCTTTGGTGCTGCTTTAATTTGAGGAAATCTAGGTATAATGTTCATACTCTGTAACAGCCACGATCTAGCCACGATAGATGTCGGCTTTCAAGTGGTTTTATGGATTGCTGGCTAATGTTTTCTTTTTCTAAGCTGTTTGTCACATCTCCTCCACCTGGTCATCATTCACTCGAAGCAGCAAAGTCTCCAAGTGACTAAAATACACTTTTTTAACACCACGCCTGACCTAGTTTCAGTTTCAATCATTCTTTTTCAAACAAGATCTTGCAATAAATAAAGAAAATCAAGTAAAACCATCTCAATTTTTACATTTTTGGCTTTTCTTTACTGTAGCTACCCAAGACTTGGCATGCTTCTGGTGATTTCATCTGGTGATCACCACAGACCTTCCAGCATTTCGATTGATGAAAGTTTGATTCTTTCAACTTTATAATTTGCTGGCCATCAACGGTGTGGACGCTTAGGAAACCTTGTTTGTTTACTTTGTCTAAGATTTGCATTTATTCTGACACATGAGATAGAACTCTTAGTTTAACATAAGGTGTAAAAATGAGATAACATATCAGCTTGTCTGACATCTTACGGAATTTGATATCTATTCAAATCATTATTCATTACCAAGATTTTAATTTCTCTATTGCTTTAATTCAGCCGTGAAAATCATTGACTGCATGCTGTACTGTACTTCTAGATGTATTGAAAAGATACTCACACTTTGATGCACATTACCACCATCTGGATTAAATTCATTTCAGGCTAAATCAAGTTTGTTTATATGTAAAGCTAGCTTAATTCTAGAAAACGTTTTCTAATCAGGGCAGATCTAATAAATTCCATTAACCATTTGGCTAAACTCTTCTACAAACAGATACTGAATGCAATAGCAGCTGCATTTGTATGTGGATAATCCCTTTTCAATATACAGTATATACCTGATATTCAAGATTACCAAGATAATAGCATTGTGTTTTGAGAATACGCCAAACAGGATTATTTACCACTACATAAAAGAACAAAAACAAAAGCACCATTACAAGGAGTAGAATGATAAATGAAACGTCCTCCAAGGACAGGAAGTATTCTGCATGCTGCTTAGCCTGAGGCTGAGTGGTTTCAAGCTCACTGTGGCACAATATGCATAATGACATTGTCCCTTCAGATGCCATCCCCTACTGAGAAACAGAAAGCAGAATCTTGGGATTTTTTTTGTCCACCATCTTGACAGCGCAGTGAAAAATGGCAACTGTAATAATCAAGGGAATATTACTTTCGCAAACCCACGTAAGCCACATCGTATATACACACACAGGTTTAAATAAATAAATAAATAATAAATAATAATAAAAGCTTTTTGGTTAATAATAACCTCTCCCTATATTACCGGTGATTTGAAAATGATCGTTTGCTTGGCTGCGTGACTGCACGTGCCGTAGCTTACTGTAACTACACCGGCTTATTTCTTCCTGAGAGGTAATAAGGACTTATTTGCCGGGGAGAGCAGCAATCAGTGTGATTTTTAAACCATTTAAAGCAAAGCGGAACCAATTACTGCATCCACTTCCTCATTATTAGTGATGCTTGCAGTTACTTCATGGGATATAAGAATGATGACTGGCTCTTCATGGATCCCCCTCCCCTATCCTGCTTGAGCGATATAATGAACAGGTAGCTCCTAGAGCATTTATTAGACTTGACATTTGTATATTAAAGACTGGATTAAAAACTGCAGAAACTCATTTAGCACTACGGTAATTGAACACACGCTTATTGTGCTATATTCTGAATAATAAACTACAGTACATAGAACAATATAAAGTATATTTTCCATGCATTCTGCATTTTATTTGTAATATAAAATATTTTTTGCACTGTATTGTTACCACTGGTAACTTAATTAAAACTAGATTGTAATTAAAATTGTTTAAACCAAAATTTCGTTAGCACATAAAACTGAAGATACCATTAATCATAAACATCATATGTAAGTTGTGAAGAGTGGATTATTCCATAAATCTATTTAAACACAAGGGGCGTTCAAGTCAAACCAGGATTTGTGATAACATACGCTCAGCAGTAGTAAAACAAGCCCACTGCAGTCGTTTGTGAACATTCAGCGAGCGGAACGTCTGATCCTTGGAAATCGAAGGATAACTTGTTGCCAACTTGCAGAAGAGACGCATCTGTTTGTGGAAACTGTACATACAATCATTCACCAACACCACTTGCACATCACAGGAACTCGGCTGGGTGTTACTGCCCGTACAATCCTGACCTCATTCTAAACCACTTCCACATGTTTGGCTGGTTAAAGGTGTTCCTGGGAGGCCAGAGTTTAAGACGTGAAGTATACTGAGAGAACGGTCTACCTTGATGAAACTGTACTGGGATGAGTGCATTAGTGTAGCAGGGGATTAAATAGAGAAATAAAGGGAGTTTTTACTCTCATAACTGTTTACTGTTATTCTGCACAATCAAAAGTCCCGGTTTGACTTGAACACACCTTGTATATCAAATCTGCAGTTGGTTTGAATGGCTTACCCACAGCCTTGCAGGTGTTGGAAACTGGGTCCATTTCATAGCCCTCGTAGCATTCACACTTGTAGTCACCTTTGTAGTTGATGCAAATCTGACTGCAGGCATTCGGGTTCTCGCATTCGTCTATGTCTGGAAGAGAACAAATCAGTTAAATATGAAGTTCGTATTGTCATCTTGTGACAGTTTTCATAAACACATATGCATGGCCGCTAAATCCAGCGATTCATGCTAGGCACCTGAGGTTGTAAATGTAAATGTGTGGCCTGGGAACAGCTTTCATATGTTAAAACATGGAATGTTATCTTATATAAAGTTCGGAGAACTATATAACCTCATGATGAATCACAAATAACGTTCGAGCTTACAAACAAATGTAAAAAAAAAAAGCATAAAGTTACAGCATAAGTTTTTTTCTTCTATTTTGTATCTAGTATTTTCTATTTGTTTTGCTACAGTATGTAACTACAAGAGTGATTTATTTTAATTAACATTTAGAAAAGACAAATACATCATTTTCCGACATAATTTTCCCGCTTTTCAATAGACATTGTCGATCTGTCAAGCTTTCATATTCCCTCATTAAAAAATATTTTAGGCTGAGCTGCGAACCATGAATGCGCCGCTATCGTCATTTCTTCATTAGAAGTGAATCTTCATCCAGGTGAAAGTCCAATGGAGCCAAGATCAGGACTATAGGGAGGAAGCTATAACTCCTCAAAACCTCAAAAAAAGTTTTTGCGAAGTGATCGCAATGCCCTTCGATAGAAGTTTAGGATTTAGCTCTCCAATAAGCGTCTCACTGTAATGAGCACTTGTTCCAATGCTGGCCCTGAGAATAACAGAAAACTGTAAGAATTGATACATTTTCCAGCTGATAGTTGACTTTTGAACTTTTCCTTGGATGGTGATTGAGGATGTTTCCGTTTCATACTCTGGCGTTTACTCTCAGGCTCGCTGTGCTGAATCCATGTCTCATCACCATTAATGATTCTCTTTAAAAAAAGAACTCCACCTTCCTTAGATTATCTGTCCACATCTGACATAAAAAAAAAATGACCATTGCATGCTGCTCTTCTTTTATGCAAATCACAAGTGAGGCATCCATTTTTGCTCGCACCGCAGTTACAAATTAACTCAATGTAATACGTTCACACCTTCACAGCAGTGACTTGAACGGAAGACAGTAGCCTTGAACGGAAAGCGCTGATAATTTTTTTTAATATAACCAGAGGGCGGATAATTTTAGACTCACCGTTGTATGTATAACTTGCTAAACGCACAATATTGTAAAGTCTGTTTGCCATAATATAAACGGAATATCATCTGAAATCTATGAGCAGGAACTCGTGTGT
>JAOTQY010000015.1:4162806-4175895 GCA_026413445.1 Dolichallabes microphthalmus
CGCCCCGTGAGTTTACAAATTTAACTGATAGTAATAATCGGTCAAAATTAATTCTTTCGGTTAACGGTTAATCGGTTGATATGAGCATCCCTAGTTTCTTCCCCTGTTTATGCAAAGCTAATGGTAACTTTTGCCCCTTAATCTGTACATCTAGTTTTCTGGTTAACTGTTTAACACTTAAAAAAAAAATTATCCTTCTCCTTTTTTCTTTTATATAATCTTCTCCTTTTGTCTGCGTGAAGCCGAGCTGGTTGTGGACAAAGCGATGGAGCTGAAGTACATCGGCGGCGTGTACGGAGGCAACATCAAACCCACGCCGTTCCTGTGTCTCACACTGAAGATGCTCCAGATTCAGCCGGAAAAAGACATCATTGTGGAGTTCATCAAGAACGAAGACTTCAAGTATGGAGACGGGTTTCATTCAGTCACGTCGAGGGGACGCTGCCATTTGTCCTGTGTAGAGATTTGCTTTGGTTTCGGGCTTCACAATTTGTGAACGTAATCCATAGTTATTGTGCGTTTAATTCATACTGGTTTTTATTGAGGCTTGATTGGAAAAAAGTAACATTTTGAAGTAGGATTCAGTGAAAGCCTTGTCATCTGAGATAATGGGTGAAAACATAAGAAATTCATTCATTCATTCATTGTCTGTATAGCTTTATTCTGTATACAGGGTCCCAGGAGGCAGTCATGCTGGAACTAGTGTGGGGTTGTTTTTCAGGAGTTGGGCTCAGGCCCCCTAGTTTCATTGAAGGAATACCCATTTTGGACAATTTCATGCTCCCAAATTTGTGGGAACAGTTTGAGGATGACCCCTTGTTCCAACATGACTCCAGTGCACAAAGCAAGATCCATAAAGACATGGATGAGAGAGTTTGGTGTGGAAGAACTTGACTGGCCTGCTCAGAGTCCTGACCTCAACCCAATAGAACACCTTTTGGGATGAATTAGAGCGCAGACTGTGAGACAGACCTTCTCGTCCAACATCAGTCTTGGATAAGGATTGGATGTTACTCGAGTTCATATGCATGCGAAGGCAGGCGAGCGAATACTTTTGGCAATATAATGAATACGTTTTATTATTTATATGTATTTGCCTACCTTAATTTGTAAAAGAAACAAGTGAAAACAAAAGAGGAGGTTGTGAGTTTCTCTCAAGGTCTCCTCTTCATTGCTAAATCAAGTGAGGCCACATTTTTAAAAGATTATTTTGTGAGCTGAATGAGCTGAAATGCAGACACGAGATTTGACTCAGTCAATTGTTTTTTCTTTGTGTCCAGGTACGTGCGCCTGCTTGGAGCCATGTACATGCGTCTGACGGGGACCTCAGTCGACTGCTATAAGTATCTGGAACCCTTGTACAATGACTACAGGAAGATTAAAGGCCAGAACAGAAACGGAGGTGAGAGCTGTCTGTATATAGCTGGGGAGGACTCATCACAGATCCATTCGCTAGTCCGACAAGCAGTAGTGTGTGGCCCAGTCCCATGGGAAACCCGTGTGACTAGGTTTTAAATATTGGTAGCTAACTTGGCAAAATAAAGTTGTTTAGGTCTATTCAGAATTAAGTGTACATAGGATAATTTCATATTTTGTAGGTTCTTATCTGGGATTTTATTCCCTCCCAGATTCGTTGCGAAAAATTGCATGTATCTCCTAATGTTTTTACCCAAAGGCAGATCAGTTTAGTGTCAGCCGGTATTATGCAGATATCACTTCATATCGTAACATAGATCGTTCATGAGTATCACCTTATTTCTGGTTGCTGAAGGGGAAAAAAATCTAGAAGCTGCAAGCCGGCTGATCCGGATGTGTGTCTAATGAGCAACTATGAATAATAATCCATACCCGCACATGATCAGCTTGGTCATAGCACTTGGGCTTGTGATTTGTCTACCCTGACTTAAATAAAAACATCCACTATATAAACATAAAGATGGCGTTTCTGAACCTGTGTTTCCTCAGAGTTCGAAATAATGCATGTGGACGAGTTCATCGACGAGCTGCTTCATGCCGAGCGCGTGTGTGACATCATCCTCCCGAGGCTACAGGTCTGTCGTCCAAATCTCTAGTCGAGTTCAGAATTCCATATTGATTCAAGAATGAGCCTGAATTAACTGATGACATTTGTAGAAGAGGCAGGTTCTGGAGGAGGCCGAGCTGCTCGATACACGGATCAGTGCCCTGGAAGAAGATCTGGATGAGGTGGAGTCCAGTGAAGAAGAAGAGGAAGAGGAGGAAAAGGTAGCAAGCCGAGTTGCATGGCTAATACATTTACGATGCACTTTTCTTAAAATAGACTTTCTGCTTCCGCATAACTGTGTTGTTGAAATGCTGACCTCAAGAAATGGGGATTTTTGTGCTTAAGAATGAAGAACTAAATCATCCATGTAAAAAAGCGTATTAAAATAATTGGTATTATATAGGTTATATTTACAAAAATGCATTTTCAAATGTATTGGAAAATCATTACGATTACATAAAAAATATTGTTTTTGTTTCTACAAATGCGAAGTATGTACAGTATATGTGGCTTCCAAAGCTCAGCTTCCTTCTCTCGGTTGATGGTTTATAGCCGGAGAGAGTGCAGGCGCCAGAGCCACATAGACGGAGTTATCGAGATTTGGACAGACCTCGGAGATCTCCATCTCCTCGCTACAGACGAAGCCGCTCGCCCAGAAGGTCAGCGTCTGACATATAGGATGTAATCAACTATATAGTGAAAAAGTTCAAGGAGTTTTGATAAAGTTTTATGAGTATTCTTGGATAAATGTCAGTTGTGTACTTTCTCCACTGTGAACTGTATGTGTGTTCCTTAAGATATTTCTATAGTTTCTATAGTTCTTCTAGATATTTCTATTCTGCACCAGATTGAGAGAAACCTTAATGTATAATGACGAGTATTACTAAACGTCCTGTTTAATTTATAACTTTTTTTTCCCGCCCTTTTATCATTCACAGACGAAGCAGATCACCGAAGAGACGAAGGTACGCATTTGCAGAAACCCTTGTTTTTATACAACACTTTGACATTTTTTATAAATGCTAAGAGGATGTGATTGAGTCATGGAGTACCAGTACAAAGTGTTATATATAAAAATCATAGTCAGATTTATATCAAAAAAATAAAAAAAAATTTATACACACACTGTTTTATATGTGATATGATATTATATTAATATAAGCTACATCATACTATTTTGCTCCACCTTGGCCAGGATCGTTATTCATGGACATACAAACTTCTTTAAAACGTCTGCACCATTCGGCCTTCATACACAAAGTTTTTTACAGCCCCAGTGATTTATCCCAGTGGGATAAAGTCCCAGTTTGACTTGAATGCTGCTCATAAGCATCCACAGAGCTGTCATTAAAGCTGCTTTTTTTTTTTATTATTTTTTTTTTTTATTAAGACTATGAATATTTGATTTGTTCAAGGAAGTACAAAACAAAAATCCTAACAGATATTTCTTCCATACTGTAATGCAACAAACATGTGACATTCATGGCTAATATATCTGATGATGGTCAAAATCAGATGATTAAAGCGCATCAATTGTGATTGAGTGATGACTTTTTATTATTGCAAAATGGGGTCGGAAAAAGACATGAAGCTTTAAAGTAAACCTATGTTGTTCTTGGTGACACCAGATAGTGGGATTATAAATCCTTACAGTACACAGGTGTAGGTCTCGTGTCAAGGAGAGACTTGGACATGGTTAGCGCTGAACTGTTTGCCTTCCCTTTTAGTCCGTCTCCCAGACGTGAGCGAGAGCGTGATCGGCACCGCAGCAAGAGTCCACGCAGACACCGCAGCAGATCCAGAGACAGGAGGCATCGCTCCAAATCTCCAGGTATGCTAAATCTAAGCCCTACAGTCTACTCAGAAGCACTCCTCTCTTAGAGAACTGTGTGTCTGACATTGAATTTCTCTAGTGTGTAAATGGAAAATCCTATTTATTGTGGCTGACATTTTTACACCATCGTCCTCCATCATTTCAATTATTTATTGGATTTATGAACTTAAAAGTCTGAGATTTTATTGTGGTTAATTTGTAATTTAAATTAACAATTTGTCCCCCTTCTTTTTCTGTGTACTGCAGGTCATCACAGAAGCCACAGGCATCGCAGTCACTCAAAGTCACCAGAGAGGTAACAGCACACTTACATTGTTTCAGCCTTTCTTCAACGTACATCGCAGGGGTAAAGATCGTTTCAGATTGTGAGCTTCTGTGTACGCATTTGTCATTTTTTGTTTTTCTCTTTTCTGTGCAGTCGCTCGAAGAAGAGTCACAAGTCAAAGAGGAAATGAGTGTCCTGGGAGATGTACTGTTTTTTTCTGTTCTGATGTACCTTTTTTTTTTTTTTTTTTTTTTAAATAAAATTCAGTTATAATATTGCTTCTGTCAGAAATGTAAAAATTAATCTTGTGAATTTTCTCATTAGCTCATTAAATCCACAGTTGTTTTTAATTCTATCTGACCTTGTTTTATTCATTTTTTTGAACAGTTGAATTCTGTTCCAACGGTCCAGCTTTTATAAGTTTTGTCGATATCATGATGTTGTCCGTAGTTACATTAAAGTAGCACATATGGTCTTTTACAAGTTAGGAAAGTATGTTAAATTCAAATTAAAATTGAAAAAAAATTGTAACTTACCTTTGACTCGTATTTCATTGCTGATAGTATATATACACAAGATATTCCTTGTTTTGTCTGGTCAGTCTCAGTGTATTTATTATACAATGGCAGCCAAAAGAACTAAGACCACTTGTACGACTGTGCAATCCGATTGGATGAGAAGCTTTTCACAAGTGGTGATAATGGACAATAACAGCACTGGAACATTGAGCTACATATATGTATCACTCCATATCAAAGATGTTCTACAGTTGTTAGACATTAACTACATACTAAGAATTTTAAACTATTTTTGCCTAATTATATTTTTCTTAATTACACTAAATTTTGCCAGCTCCACCAGTTGCAGTTATTCAGTTCGACTAGTCCTGGAAGGATGTGTTGGTGGAACAAAATAATTGTTTAAATAAACCCAATGAATAAAACTAGGGAATTCTCACGTGAATTCCAAACTTTTGTGGCAAATTTCTGTACATGAACTCCAGGAAGTAATTAAGCAGACATGAATTGAACAAGTGTCTCCAGAATACTGCGGACAACTTTTTGACCCTACAGTTTGTATCCAGCAGGTTTGAAAGAATAAAGGACGCCATACTATATATTGATTTGTTGTTGAGCAATTTAATTGCATAAAATAAAACATTGGTAAAACAAAAGAATTGTCATTTAAATATTGAATTTCATTGTTGTCTCAATACTTTTGGCCACCACTGTACATTCTTTTAATATTTAGGCCTGCAGGAAAAATACAAAAAAGTTTGGAGGGTTGCAATGAGGTACAATAATTAATCATACTATTCGAAGCAGGTTATGTCAACATGTGATTGTAATCGTAAAGCAGCATAAAGGAATGATGTAGTACTTTAAAAGTAAAGGTGGGCTTAGTATTGCCAGTTTGCCTCAAATGCATGAAAACGTCTGAAAATCAGAGTATAATTGGTTGTCCAGGACAGCATACTTCGATTCAAAAGTTGATTATAGACGGGAAAACAACAAAGAAGTGCAGAAAATGATACCAAATCATTTTTAAGCTTTAAAATGGAGACCGAAAAACCAGAAAGACGTGGAAGAAAACGAAAAACCACCATTCGAATGGATCGAAGAATAACAAAATTGACTCAAAGAACATCTAAAGTTACCTGTTAGTGCTATTACTATTAGAAGACGGCTATGTGAAGTCAAGCTATCAGCAAGAAGCCCCCGCAGAGTCCCAATGTTGAAAAAAAGACGTGCCGAAGAGGTTACAGTTCACCAATGAACACATTGACTGGCCTAAAGTACACTGTGAAGACAGTGAAGCATGGAGGCACAAGCATCATGATATGGGGATGCTTCTCGTACTATGGTGTTTGGCCTATTTATCACATTTCAGGGATCATGGATCAATTTGAGTACATCAGAATACTTAAAGAGGTCGTGTTGCCTTATCCTGAAGAGGAAATGCCCTTGAAATGGGTGTTTCAACAAGACAACGACCCCAAACACACCAGTAAACAAGCAGCATCTTGGTTCCAGACCAACAAGATTAACGTTATGGAGTGGCCAGACCAATCCCCAGACCTTAATCCAATAGAAAACTTGTGGGCTGACAATAAAAATGCTGTTTCTGAGGCAAAATCAAGAAATGCAGAGGAATTGTGGCACGTAGTACAATTGTAACAGATGTGAAGCAGTTTTCAGGGATCATGGTTATACAACTAAATATTAGTTCAGAGATGCACAAGAACGATTAACCTTTAAGCATTTTTGTTTAAACGGTAAATTCATCACTTTATAAAATGAGTGATGACACTGCTATTTTTTTGAACAGACCAATATTTGTTTTTCTCCACTTACATTAAACTAATAATACATTTATCACATTTTCCTTCATGTTGTGATTCAGAATAGAATGTGCAGGGTGTCCAATGCATCTATGTGATTTAAATTAAAACTTATTATATGGATATGGAGCTTTACTTTTTTCAAACGGACCATGATTTAGTGAAAAATGTACTATGGTCCGACAAATCAATATGTTTTCCAAGAAATGGATGTTATATGCTCCTGACCTAAGGTGAAAAACAACCATCCTAACTGTTAGCAGCAAGAAGTCTAAATATCAGGCTGTGTTAGGTTACGGGGTTATGTCAGAGCCCTTAGAGCTTTTTGCACTTTGTACTCTGATGAAACCAGTAATGACAAAACCTATGTGGAGATTTAACACAACATCTTTTCCAGGGACATCCATGCATATTTTAAGAAGCCGATGCAAAACCATATTCTGCACAAAAAGAGGGTGCGGGTTATTGGCTTGACCATCCTCAAAACCCGCTGCCAGACACCACAGCATACATTCAGGGGTCTCATGGAGCCACACCCCGAGGGGCTAGAACTGCCCTGGCTGTACAGGGGGAACCCAAAACCTAGGTGGTTTTAATTTTAGTGGTTTTACAAACAATGATCTGGTTAGAGGCTAACTGTATTTCATTGGCTTTGTACATACACTTTGCACAATGGCAATAAAGTTGAATCTAATCTAATCTAATCTAATATGAATCAGAAAATACCAAAATAAGAGTAATAAATAAAACAAATTAAATTCTTTGTTTCATCTCTGCACATCAATCTCAACTCTTGACAAGTACTTGATAAGGTAATTACTTGGGATTAAATTTTTTATTTACTACTACAATTTAAGATTTTATTACTATTATGCTATTTTAAAAAAGTTTTCTGATAACACTGGGTACTGACTACAAGAAGTATCTGGGGATTTAAAAAAAAATGATTATTATTATTTTTCTTCTTTCTTTTTTTTTACAGATATGTACAAATATGACTTTATTCAAGAATGATGATGATTATAAAGCCAATGTCAAGAAAACTATTTCACTTATGAAGGATGTGGTGACATAAAGGTGTAAAATATAAAGTGATATTTTTTAACGGAGTCTAAAATAGTAAAGGTAGTGTATATCTTTTAAACATGAGACTTTTATTTTGAAAACACGGACACACGGAGGCCGCCATTGCAGCATCAATAACACTTGTGTGTGTTCAGTCTCGCGCGTCCAGCGTTTAGCTTCATAAAGTGTGATATAAAGGATTCTGAGTGAACATGTGTGACACATAACCTGCAGAAACGGTAAAGCATCCAACTATAACATGCTCAGTTAAAGGTACCGTTTCATTCGCCTGTGCTTTCTTGCTAACGGCAGACAGCTAGAACAGTTAGCTACACAGTTTGTGTTGAAATTCGTTGTGTTTGTGATATAAAATGATAAAAGTGGTTCAGTCCTGTGTAGCTCTGCAATCATGTCTGTTTTACACTTTACACTGGAGGAGATAAAGAGAGACTTCAGTGAGACTCGGATACACAGTTATTCACTGGAGTTATGACTTAATAACCCTGAGCTGCTGGATTCTGCATTCTGATTGGTCAGGAGGGGTATTTTTGTCTCCTCACTCTCTAACCCTTTTAACTGCAGAGTGTAAAATCTATTTTTAAAAAATATGTTGTTAAAATCCTTTTTTTTTTTTTTGCCTTTTATGTCATGTAGCATGAGAAACATATATCTGTGCTTATTATTATTATTATATTATGATTTTTTTCAACATCAGATTTGTATCCATTTGGCAACATTGATACATTGTGGTATTTAAAAAAAATTATGTATAGCAACAAATTAAAGAGTGGATCAAAGCCGTGATGATTTATAACTGCTGTAACCTAAGTACAGTAATAGGGATGGAAATCTTTCGTATCTTTCAATACGATATCGTCACGATACCCAGGAGCAGTTTCTATTAAAACTGCGATTCTGTAAGCACAGTGGTATCTCGGCATATGAATTTTTGCGTTAAGAACTGAAATTTTGCAAGAAATTTGGTGTACCAAGCATTTTCAGCATACGAGCGAACAAACCGAGGTAAACCGAATGGTGGCTAAGTTTCTTGCCGGAAGCAAGAAGAAAAGGGAGCCACTTTCAGTTTTGTTCATAAAGCAGCTTTTGCGAAGAGGAATCATAAATTAATGTTAAGTGAGGTTTAATGTCTATTGATTTTTGTTTTGGCTTTTCTAAATGTTCTGATTATTATTTTGGAAATTGGTAGTATTGGTAAAGTTTTGGGGTGGGTGAAAGAGATTGTCTGCGTTTACATTAGTATTTCCTATAGGGCACAATATGAAACTTCGCCATAAGAACTCATTTTCGGGAACGGATTAAATTTGCTGGCCAATAAATATCCAGGTTCAATATAAATTTTTCCCCTCGAATCTGTTACAACTTCAAGCCTTAAGAAAAGGTGTAATGAGTAATTAAATGTAGACCGTTTCTTACAACCTTGATTTTCTCTTCTAAAAACGAAGTGAATCAATACAAAATAACTTGTACACAAGAGTTTAACATTTTACTGAAAAGCACATACTGTATATCTGTCGTCCACCATTATGACTATTTCTAAATAAATATCGCAAACAATTAAGTCGTAAGAATGATAATTAAGAGTCTACCACCTGTAGAATTATAGAGAAATGGCAACGTTTTACCTCCTTAAATGCCACCAAAATGGCAAAGCTCAACTTGACTAGTGAGCGTGTGGATCAAGTGGCTGCAGGTGTGCAAGGCCTCCGACACAATTTTTGACCAATTAGTCCTCATAGTGTTTTGTGATAAGCGTGTGGTTTTCGAGACTAATTCGCTAATGTAGTTCGGAGAAAAAGGCAGATCGAAGGATTTTAACGCGTGCGATTTTTGATAAAATAACTCCATAAAAATGTGTTTCTGTTGCATCACTCAGAAGCTTCTTCACCCTGAACAGGATCTGCTATTTGTTTGTTATTGGAAAGTCATCTCCTGGTCCCTGGTGTTTCCTATCCCTAATGACCACCAATTCCTTAAAAAAAAAAAATTTTCATTAATACCGGTTTCTTATTGCTCCCGGTAGCCACAGTGGGCAGTGAGTTACAGGGATAATGGACTCCTGGACCCCAAACCCCAGAGCCAAACCCTTCATCCCGCGACAGCAGCGCAGCCTTTACCTTACCTGGAAATACAAACTCACCAACAAACGGGCTCTCCGCCGAATTTGCCAGGTGACCTCCCTTATTTCCACCAGGAGCACATTCTTTTATGTGTTACACGATCGCATCATTTTGCGCTTTTGGCTGAGTTTTTGTGCATTTTTGTGTTCTCAGGGTGGTGCGGTCCTTTTCTTGTTCATTACTGTGATTGTCAACATCAAGCTTATTCTGGAAACGAGGAGAGTAGCGAGTGAAGAAGATCCTGCTCCAGATTATGGTACTCTACTCTTCCATGTGCACTACTTTTGGGTCAATAGAATAGCTCTTCTAAGCCATTCTAAACAAAAGTAGAGGTTGGTTAGGTGATGAACTGTTTATCGCTGCTCTAAGTGAGATCAACGACCAACATGTCTTTTGGATATTATACAAATATTAAATATTACTATAAATGACTTCCATGATTTCTTTGCTTTCTTGTTAACTGTAGAAAGCAAAATATTTTCATCTTTTCTGGTGCTTAAATCACAGTTAGGTACACAGATAGAGTGAAAGTCCTTCTTTTTCATCCCTATAGTGGTTGCTTTGCACAAAACCATTTTAGATGCCGTTTAAGCAATGATATGAGGACTTTTTCTCTGGAAACATTTGTCATTTAGCACTTTTGGAAGGAGTCTTCAGTGTCATCATTTTGTAAGTATCCGATTTGTTAGACAAGAGACTGAGCTGTCATGACATATTTAACATTTATTCCTCAGACGATGCCTTGGCCAACATGGAAACCCCTCGAAGACCAGCCAGTGGACGCAAGGTGTTGGACATTGAGGTGTACTCCAGTCGCTCCAAGGTGTACGTGGCTGTGGACGGAACCACCGTGAGTAGTTCTTCCTGCTAAACCATCTTCCTTTTTTTTTTCTTTTTGAGTTCAGTTGACTTGATAATCTTTTGGCCATTTGTGGTATGTATACTATAAGTAAAACATTTATGAAAAGAATCTGTTGATTATGGGCTGCTGTATTTAGGTTTTGGAGGACGAGATGCGGGAGCAGGGAAGAGGCATACATGTCATAGTGCTCAATCAGGCGACTGTAAGTAGAGCTTACCATTTCCTTGAACCTGGCAGGAAGAAAAAAAAAACATCCTAATAGCTTTGGTTATCGTAGAGGATTAAACTTTAGGAGGACACAGGACTGTCCTGATGAGCCTGATGACTTATGAGGCTTAAATGATTATTGCTGCTTGATGTACAAACTTGTTTTTCTTATTCTTAATGATGTTTTAAATTATGCATTTCCTTATCTTGCAAAATGTTCGGCATCATGTTATACATGATGTTCAATGGACGTTTGTCTTTAAGTGGAGAGCATTTACAGAGCCATAGACAATAAATAAAAGTAGTTAAAGTTTGAAGGAATTATGGAATATAAAATGTAGTTAAATGTTGGTGACAAGTAGGGTGTAATGGTGCACATGTTAGGTTTTGTATCCTTCTTTACACGTATATCCTGAATGAATACAGTCTAGCTTTAACTAGTGCTGGTTCCTTGTATACACGGTATAACTCATTTTAAGTTAAAGTATTTACCCCGTAAATGGGGATAATAGCCGATTGGTGTCCATCTTTACAATTACTTTATAGAGATTCTTGTGTGTAAAGTTACTATATATGGTTGAAATCATGTAAGTTGATGGTATGAAGTTATACAGTATCCTGTATATCCATGTCTTGTTTTGTCTGCGCAGGGACATGTAATGGCTAAGCGAGTGTTTGACACGTACTCTCCCCATGAGGATGAAGCTATGATCCTCTTTCTCAACATGGTCACTCGTGGCAGAGTCCTAATCTTCACCATCAAGGTCAACATTAGATATTAAGTTTGTTTGTTTGTTTTCCTTCCCCTCTTGGATATGTAGTGTGGGCACTAGCGTAGTCAAAGCTGATCGACTTGTCTTGTGTGCTGTACTCAGGATGAAGGAACCTTCCATTTGAAAGATGCTGCCAAGAACCTGTTAAAGGGCCTGGGCAGTCAGGTGGCTGCGACTCTTAGCTGGAGAGACATGTGGACTCTGGTTGTGAAAAAAGGAGGTAAGGATGCTCTATTTGCAATAGAGAAACACACACAATTCTGTGGGTATTTATCATTGCTTTATTTAATTCATAGCTTAATTATTATGTGAAGAACGTCATGCTGTTCGACCAACAGTTAACACACGATGTTTGGAGCATTAGACATTTGAATGAACTATATAGAACGTATAGAAACTCATTAAAGCTGTCTTTTTAGGTCAGGTGTATGGGGAGAAGCACTCGAAATCACCAGCTCTCTCCACCTGGGGGGATCCTGTGCTGCTGAAGACCGAGGTTCAGCTCACAGCAGCTGAGGGTACAGACCCGCCTTATTCGCTGGACTTTGTTTTTATTAACATGCACGTCATGAATCTTCAGTATCAGTACCTTTACATGACGAATGCAATAGCCACTTGGCAGATTATTTTATGTCTCAGCTGTCTTTGAGTTGCATGTTCATCAGGTGCCGATTCACTTAAGAATCACGATTTTATTAATATCTCGATTCAATATTACATCTTCTCTGATTTTGTTACAATTTTACATCTTTAAAAAAAGGTTTAATGTTTAATTAAATGTAGCTCGTTCCATATAACATTTGTTTTCTCACTTAAAAACTAAGCCTAGCAACTACAAATACAAAAGTTTAACATTTAACTTAAAATTTAATTCCACTAAAAATGACATTTTTACAAAGCATCTATAATCTATCATATTTCTAAACAAACTTGGCAAACTTTCTTCTGTGCTATATATCAACATTAGTGTTTTGTGCAATATATTAGCTTAGAATTTATATTAATATTACATTAATATGTTTAATATATCCTGTAGGTTACTTACTCTGCGATATATTTTCCATCAGATGTTCATCAATTGTATTTTACTTATGAATCATTCCGCAACATATTCTCATCAGCTCTACAATATATTTATTAATCAGCCTGTAATTTATTTATTTACTGTGAAAAACATTTTTATTAGCTTTTTTTCTTCTTCTTCCCCTATCAGTCAGAAACAGTGAGTCAACTGCAATGTAATTCCATTCTCTCCCATTGTATGTTTCTGAATACCATACCATACCACTTTATTTCTAAAGCACTTTAAAACAACAACACAGCTGACCAAAGTGCTGTACAAAGGCCATAAAGAACATAGCAACACAATAATATACTACTACTAATAAATTCATAATATAAAATAATAATTAAAAAAAAGTAGAAACAAAATATAAAACACAAAACATCTCAATAAAATACTTCACACTGGGTTGAATGCCAGAGAAAAATTAGTTTTTAAACAAGATTTAAAAACAGCCACTGATGGAGCTTGTCGAATGAGTAAAGGTAACTCATTCCATAGTTGAGGAGCAGCTACTG
>JAOTQY010000015.1:4184974-4199102 GCA_026413445.1 Dolichallabes microphthalmus
TGAGGTGTATCTGCTACTTACACTCTAAATCCTCCATAACGGCTCTAATCTGAGGTGCTGTTTAATTAACTGGTTAAGTAACTGGTGACTCTAAATGAACTTCTTCTCTGCAGCAGAGATACAGTAAGTTCTGGTCTTGCTTTCCTGGAAAGGTCTTCATGAGGGACAGTTTCATCATGGGTCTTGATGATAGGTTTTGCCAATGCACTCGACATGATACTGGTCTTGCTAGAACTATTCCAGAACAGCTGACGTTTGTGTTTTAGAATAACAACTGACTGTTGTTGTTGTGGTTACTTAATTACTTAATGCCAGATGTGTTAGTTCATAGTTTTTGGGGGGGAAATCCAATACGGTTCTAGAATGTAGAAAGTAAATACAATCTTGTGTCCAAACATTTGACTGGTTTTGGTATATATTGGTTGCTAGAAGACATTGAGATTGTGATGTATGCACAGTCAGGTTGTGTTATAGTTTTGACTTGTTCTGTACAACACTATACCCAAATAACACGGTTTCATATTTTTATCTGTCTTGTGTGATTTTTTTATTTTATTTATGTTAATGTAAGTGACTTGTACACTGTTTTCAAATCGTTTTGTGACTGATATTTTTAAAACTGAATTATAACTGTACAACTGGAAGTATTGAATTTATAGTCTGTTCAATCACATAATATTAGTTTGCAGAAGGGAAAAAAAGTTTTCCCATTTCAAACATGACTTATTGGAAATCCATTTGGAGACACCACTACTCCTCAAGTCCTTTAAACATTTCTGGGTGGATTTTTCTATATTCCTGAATGTTGTTTTGTATTTAGCTGTTGATTCTTCTTTTTTAATAAAATGAAAATTTTTTTTTATCAATGTCTTCTTATTTATAAATATATTAAGACAGCTTGTGTGTGAGGTAAATTATATTACCTAATTATGATCATATTTCCTCAAACATATAGAATAAATAGACATTGAACTTAGCTCCAGTCAAACCAGGACTGGTGATGAAATTTCTTGTGAATGAAGGCATAAAACTCAATGATATTTACAGAAGATCTACAGTAAACGCAGCACGGTGATGAGACTCTTAGCTGCAGTAAAATGTTTGAATAGTGCAATGATTTTAAAGAAGGCCATAGATCTATGAATGATAATCAAGTGGAACAGCTGATATTTGACAAGCCATAGATAAATTGTTGACAGATTGCGGAAGAGACGCATCTGTCTGTGGGAACTGTACACACACTCGTTCACCAACACCAGTTGCACATTACAGAAACTCGGCTGGGAGTTCGGGCCATTTGAAGGAGTCCCTGGGAGCCCAGTTTGGTATCCAAGCACTAGTGAAACGTTGGTTTAAATGCATCAAGGTGGCAAGAGATTATATAGGGGAATAAAAGTAAAATTGTGTTCTGTTAAGCCTCCGTTTTGTACAGTGGTAACTGCTCGCCCTATCACCTGAAGATCGTGAGTTCGATTCCCGGGTGATGCTGTAACCACTTGCAGCCGGAGGTCTAGAGAGAGCTGATTGGACGAGCTCTCCCAGAGGGGAGGTTCTCACATGAATCACGGCTCTATAGCCAATCAGGAGCGTCTGTGAGCTCACGCAAGTGGAAGGAGCGGATAGCGCTGTCCCCCGAGTGTTACACGCCGCCCCAGTTTGAGCGAGCAGATTAAAAAGATGCGGCTGGTTGGCGTCACATGGTTCGGAGGAAACGCGTGATAATCTTCCTCCCTCCCGACTGAGTTGTAGTAGTAGCCCTAATGTTGAGCACTCCCTAGTGATGGGGAGGAATTGGACACGACTAAGTAAATAAAAAAATCCTGTGTTCTGTTGTTCTGCACAGTCAAAAGTCCCAGTTTCACTTTAACACTCCTTGCATTTGCTCTTAACAGAATTATTACTTTTTAACTTACCCTGTTACAGTTAACTGTAGTTTCCCTATAAGGCAAGTTTTTATTTTACTTTATAAATTTTTCATTTTATAGTGTTTCTTTAACTTGTTTTTTAATTTGCACTTCTACATACCTAGTCAACTCTTTCAAAGTCTCTCTCTTTTTTTTCTTCTTTTATTTTTTGACCTGTGTCTCATTATGACAAAGACTATGAAGTTCTCCCTGCTTTCTAAAAATATTGAACACAATTGATCAGAATTGAAAAATGTGCATTGATCAAATTCATACTCCTTCCTAGCCACGTCCCTGTCAGGTTCTCAATGCATCGATCATGTTGTCACTGATTTCTTTTCACGCACATGATCATGCGCTCACCAGGTCCCATGACACCGAGCAGCGTTATTACTATGTCCGATCAGATCGCACCAGGTTCATCATGAAGTGATGGATCCAGCATATATTCTAAATTCTCTGAATGTGACAGATGCACTGATATCCTTCTGCAAGTCCACCATAAACATGGTAAGCACTAGAAGAATGTAATATGAAATTAAGGCGTCTTCTCCAACACAACATGGACCTGCCATGGTCATAGGACAAGCCTGAAGAGGTCGTTTGGAGAACTCCATTGATGTAGCAACAACTCCATCCAATGTTTCCTATCTACGCCATGCTTGTCGTACTTTCCCTGAAATTGCTAATTATGACGTGTTCGTTACATCGTTAACTGATCAATGCCATTGTTACTACATCCTTTTTCTCCCTGCATCTTGTTTTGATCACCAGGCTTTTTCGAACATGTCCAAAAAAAGTGTGGCAGCTCCTCATCAGGAGGGACTACGTCCTTACCGGTTTCTACTGTGTTCCAGCCAAGTTCGTTCTGCATTCGCTAAATTTTTTGCGGACATAGTGGGAACAGTGTAACATTGGCCTAAGATTTTTGTTTGTTTGTTGTCCTTTATTAAAGATTTCCAGTAAATTTTACAAAAATGTGCTTTGTTTATTTGCCCTGATTTGCGAAGATTAGGTTGATTTTGCTACTTAGTCATGCCGATATTCATTCAGATATAACCTTTGGCATATTACTTGCTTCAACAAAGATAAGGGAAATAAATCCTATTATTCTGAAGAAGTTATTTTACCTGGAATGGTTATCATATGATATTTTATTGACTGTACATTTTTTCCCAAGCCTTATTCAACCATCTGATGTACCTTGTATAGAGATCCCTGAGAAGATTTTAATAGCTGTCTTATGTTACTGATTGATACTCAAAATGTTTTTTTGTGAGTGTGTGTGTCTTTTAGTCAGGAAAGTTGTGTACACAGAAGAACAATTTGAGTCACTGCAGTTCTGGTGAGCACAGAGCACCACAAGCAAATCAGTTCTGAATAGATAATTGTGTGGGCATTGAAATCCAAGCAAATATGCCCTCAGGTGGGTTGCTGATGTAAATATAGATGGTTCTGTGGATATATGTGCATGGAGGTTTTAGGCTCCACTGATTTGATATCTTTTTTAATTTTACAAAAAAAAAAAAGAAACAACATCAAAGGAATTATTTTTTTGCAGCAATAACAGTTTCTCAGAAACAAAATTTAAGTCACCTCAGAATGGCAAATAGTCACAGTGCCACACCCAATTCAGACATCATTTCAGAGAAAGATTATTTTTTTTTTACCCTTTTCTAGTAATTTTTTCCCCTAAGGTTATTTTATAATATGTTTTAATCCCGTTTCAGGACATTTCTTTATCAAAATTTGCCCATTACGGTAAGGTTTATTGTAAATTTCTTTGCCCTTTTACAATTTGATTTTATTTACAGAAAGATTCTTTTCATTTTTGCCTTACCATAAGCTTTTCTGCATTTGCTCTTTTTTGAAGATTTCTTTGACATTTACAGTAAATTACATAATAGAGTATACTATTAAAAACTTTTATTTGTCCTTTATTGTATGTTTTACAGTATTTTTTTTATTTCCCTATTATATTCTTTTACAGTGGGTGTTTACAGTTGTTTTTCTTTTTTTTTTTAAGTTTTTTTTTAAACTTTTTGCAGCAGTTGTATAGCTAATGGTTTTATCAAATATTTGATTTCCCTGGTCTTCTTTTATCCTTAAACACTTTATTTGTATAATTTGTTTGTAACAAAACTTTGATATACTGTAGTAATACCATAAGTGTGCACTACTGAGCTATGTTCTTGCCTCATATTCTTTTTGCATTTAGATTTTTTAATTGTTTTCTAATTGGTAGCTTTAGTTTTTGGTTTACCTTTAGCTTCTCTAAAACTAGTAATTTGCGATTTTCACTTCATCCACCATGTTGAAATACATCTCCATGACAGAAATGGCAAAACAAGGAGAACTCTCAAACTCCAAATTAGGTCTACTGCCATCTGTTGAAGTGTTTTTTATATGTTTCTTGGAGCTAATTTTAAACTCTGGGCTTCAGATCTTAATCTCAGATCAGTTCCTGGCTGTACTTGTTTGTTTTCTAGTGATGGGAATACTAGACTGGGTTCCAGACTAATACCCTTAATCCGAGGTCTTTTTCCCTTTTAGTTCCACTTCTTTATTGCACAACCTATAAGAAGTTAGATTTGTTCAAAAGAAGAAAACTACTTGTCGTATGCGGATGCAGATAAAAACTAGTAACATATAGATGACATATAGTATATAGATTTACACATGATGTCTATTAAAAACAGTAAAACAAATAGCTTTACAGTGGAGCACAGACTATCTTCTTTAACCAAGAACCAAGATCGTTCATCCGTGGTCTCTCTAGTAATATTTCCTTAATGCACTTCTACAAAAATGTATAGCCAATAGACTTTCCTTAGATGAATAAATATAAAAGGCTGCAGACGACGAAGAAAAATGTGCAAACATTGTTTATTGATTATGACGATGAATATGTTAACCAGTCTTTCCTCTAAAGACCAACGCCTGTCATATAATGTTAATGTAAAGCTAAATGTACAGTTATTGTCCTCTACATGCTTCAGGTGTAAAGACATGACCTCTACCATGGCATTTAAAGATGTTTGCAATGTTTTGCACTGGCAAAATATCATTTAGTACAAGATGTACATAACGTGCATAGAATGTTTTACATTTTTAACTAGCAGTGGTTATATATTGTGTGCATACGCTATAAGAATATACAATATAAACTCCTCATTTCCTTTATATTTTGCTTTCAAAGAGACATACATTGTTGTATTTTTAATATAGTTTTGAGTAACAGTTCTCCTGGCTTCCTAAAGGACCTTTTTGGCTTCAGAGCAAGAGTTTCACCGGAATGTCTTTGTTTGTTATCCACACAGTGAACTATGAATCACCTAAGGCGTGAGCCAGTGAGAAACAGGTGCAGATGATGACAGATAATCAGGCCGGTGATTAGTTTACTGGTGATGTTAAGTGGTTAGAACAGATGAGAGGGGAAAAGAGGTTGCTGCAGAGGGTGTTACATAAACAACCAATTTTAAGTTGTATCTTAAGGCACTTTGCAGCCTGTCACAGTATTTGTTGCCATTTCTTAATGAATGAATATAATGAAAAAATTTGAGGTGGTTCAAGACTTTTGCACAGTACTTTACAGCTATACAGTATATTATTGTTTGAAAGTTTAGAATCACTCCATTTGTTTTTGAAAGAAAACACTATTTTCCAAATGAAACAACATTAAATTGGCCAGAAATACAGTGTAGTCGTCGTCGTTGTTGTTGTACTGTACATAATAGTTTTTATATGGAAACCATTATCTTTTTAATGGAATATCTACCTAGTCATACCAAGGCCCATTCTCCAGACCCATCACTTCTGTGTTCCAGTGGCTCATTGTGTTCAGATGATCTTATTATGTTAAAAGGGTCATTCATTTTTGAAACCTTGCAATTATGTTAGCACAGTTGAAAATCATTGTGCTGTCTAAGGAAGGAATAAAAGCTGGGCTTCTTTGGACAACTTGAGAATCAGGAGCATCAGCATTTGTGGGTTTGATTGCGATCTCAAGATGGCCAGAAGTATAGCATTTTTTGACAATTTATTGTTTCAAGAAATTGAGGGATGTAAGGATTTCCTAAGTAACTGATGATATCTTCCAAAGGTGTTTGTACTTGAGGATAAAGTAGAGAGGTACATTCTACACGGGTCCTCAGCAAGCAGCTTTATTAAATCGTCCTCATAAAAAATAAAATAAAACCCAGTGAAGCAGGAACTTCAATGCCTTCTAGGCAGAATTTAAAAGAAAAAGCCCTAACTTTTACTGACCAATAAAAGGAAAATTGGTAAGAGAATACAAACAGTAGACAAAGAATGATTTTGAGGTGTTTGCAAAAGAAAAGACCCCCTGTGAGGCAAAGAACAAGTGAAAAGCTGCTGAAGAAATGCTTTCCGCTGTCGGTCTGATGTAGTGGAGGAAACAGGATGATCTGGGAGTTCTTTGGTGCAGGTAGTGGAAAATTTGTAAATTCTTGTAAAAAGAATCTTAAAGAAGCACTCCGTTTTGCAAGGCCATTTCATACTGTACCCTTTGGAACAGGCTTTTAAACATGTGGTATCGATTGGTAATTTGATGGTTCTTGTTGTAAAGCACTTTGGTCATCCCCTGGTTGTTTTAAATGTGCTCTATAAATAAAATAACTTCAAAAAATAACTTGACTGTATAGGAAGTCACACTTGCTAGCACTGTTTTCGATGTCTTTAGGCAGACTGACTGCTTTAACATCAGCAGTTTAATCTGGCCCTTTACCCAACATTCGACATTTCAAAATAAGATAGGCTAGCTTAATCTATATATGGTAAACTATATTTTTTCATGGTGTCTTAATGTGTCAAAGTTTTTTTACAGGATGAAAAACACATACATAACTGTTTATCTTAGTCATAAACCTTTTTTTTTGTCAGAATTTGGCTATATTGACAGATGATGTGTTTTCCCATGCTACACTACAGTAAAGTTTTTATAGTGCAGAACATGTTGAAAATTGCTAAATCTAGAACTCTTAAAGATGCTTTGGTTGAACACTTTGTTCTAAGTATAACCAGCAGAGTGTCTCCCTATCAGAAAGGCTTCCACATAGAACCTCTCAAGTTAAAAACCCTCAATTATCCAAAAAAAAAAAAAAATCATGCAGCTTTGATCATCTCATCTTTATCCAGGTAAAAGAAAAGGTACAATGCCACAATCACTGCTCCAGACTAAAAGATAGAAAGAAAAGTATAAAATGATTTATCTTTGTAGGTGTGAAGATGTTGACAACATTGACTAACTTGATTACATGGAAAGTTCGATTATGTTCTAAATTTACCTCAGTACCAGCAACCCCTGCTGCGACAGCTCCCAAAATGTAGAGTTTTTCATCTAGGGCCCATTCAATCCACTTAAAACAACCCTAAAGAAAGAAAATACATTTACTATAAAATGACTATCTTTAAAGTATTATAAATATCTAATTTTATACCAGAACATTGTTTAATTCTCCATTCCGTTTGGTCGAAAGGTGTTGATTCATTTTCTATAACAGTAGGAATAATTCTGGCTACAAGGTTTATAATTATTGTTTTGTAGTAAAATCTCGATATTAACAGGTATGATAAACTTTTCTATGAGGAAACATCTAGACCACCACCACAGGGATTGAATAACACTATTTATCAATTATATACTGTACCAGTAAATTGGTGACAGGATCATGGGCACCCAAGGCTCATCTACGCCTGTGGGGACCAAAGGCCAGTCTGTCTGGTTCGGTCCCACAGAAAATCCAATGGAACACAAATTACTGATAAACGTCAATGCTGGCTATGATAGAAAGGTACCAGAACAACCAGCGCACCGCAGCCTGCTGCATGTGGGACTTGGCAGGCAAAGAGTTACTCCCTCCAAACTCCCCAGATCCATGCATGTAATGCGACAGACAAACATGTTTGATCCATGGAGGCCCCACCCAGCAAACCACAGCACCCAAAGGGTCTGCGGTCTGTTACCAGACGATTCAGCACACCACCAGAGGTCTTGTGGAGTCATGCTTCAAGGGGCCAAAGCCGCCCACATGGCTCAAGGAGAACCTACACTATATTGAGCATAATATTTTTGTGTTTTAATATTATGGCCTTCTATAATATATAGTCTCTCATGTCAGCAACCTAAAATTTGCTGATACACATTCAGGATTTCTGCTTCTTCTGCTGTTAAAACCTTCAGGCAACACAAGTAGTTTAGCAGTGGGCTTCCTCACCTTAACCATGCTGTTGTTGGCATTCTGCAAATCACATCTCAATGTGGTGTTTCCACAGCAGCTGGAAGGATAAATCTCACCATTGAGCTCAGAATAATCGGATCCAATGAAGTCTGTGTAGTTATCAAAACCACAGCAATCCAGCTATCATGCAACAAAACAGAGCAGATAGAATTAGCATGAATGAATGATCGAACATGATGTCGCTTCATGGCTATGTGGCTAAGTACTAATCCCAAAGCACCTCAAATGTTTTCATTCCACTTTCATCACAACTTCACTTTGGCAGATTATTAAGCAAGACAATTTTTAAACCTACATATTATTGTATCCGACATTACAATGGCACAAATATGACCGATAACTGCGAGGTATTTACAATTCTGCGTTGTGCACCGGGTTGTTTATTGAAGGCTCCTCAATCATGCCTGGGCCATAGTAGGATATGCTCTTCGATTAAGCCTTGGTTTACCTTTGTCATGGTCCTGTTCCACAGTTCGGTGAAGTGGAAATCTGTTCCATATTGATTCTGCAGAGCAGGTCTGGCCCATGATCTTAGATATGTTCCAATCTGACAGAAGAAAGGAGAAAAAAATAGGCAAGACTTGATGTGCACTCACATTGTTGTTCATGCTATCTCGTTTTCCTTATCGTTTTTGCATATGGCCATCAGTGAACCCGCTAAGGGTATTCATCCAAAACAAATACGGACTCAAAGCAGTAACACTGGAGACGATGATCTTTTGTTGGTTCTGATCATGGGAAATTTACATATATATTGATGCATTTGGTTGGGAAGCTTTCAACCAATTATGTTAGCTCAAATTATCATTTCATGCAGCAAACCCTCCAAACGTATACACTGATGAAGTAACTATCTGGCAGAAAATGTGTGCCAGTCTCTCCCTCTCTCTTTGTTTCTCCTGCTGCTTTGGCTAAAGTGATGAGAGGGGGGAAAAAACTGACATTCTGTGAGAAAGATGGATGGATTGGGGGAGTGAGCGAGCGAGCGAGCGAGAGAGGGTGGGGGGGGGTCCTCACGAGTGGTGCGCTCTATGCCTGGGGGGGACGTGCAGACAAGCGGCAATTAAAAGACCCCCCTCCGTCGGCCAAGAAGAAAGCAGAGGAACACAGATCAGTAGGGTTATTATGCACTAGCTCGACTAATCCATCACCATCGACGATGGCAGGACAAAGTGCTGTAGGGGAAAGTGAGCTTGCTAAAAGCCGAGATCGCTAACGCTGTAAAGTAGAGAGTGCAACTCATGACTGGAACAGACCTTGGACCTTGAAGACCTTGAAAAAAGCATATTCCATAACAATACAGACAGAAAAAAGGCTTCACAAATATAGCAATATGGCATATTAAATCTTATGCACAGGTACTGTCTTAATGGTATACTGCAACAGAATGTTTATTGGAGAAACGGTTAAAACATTTTTTTCACGCTTTCAATGTGATATGTTTCTGCTAATTTATTGCCCGCTCTCAATAAAGTATATTCCCATAAGGTGAGCAAAATAGTCGCAACTATTCCTTTGCGCACTTGTTATCTCTGTCCATACATATTAGGTTTCTGATTTATTTCCGAGGGTCGGATTGCAGCAGGGAAGAGAAGCAGGAACCGCAATGCATTTAAACATGTCAGGACTTATCACTCTCACCAGTTCTGATTATTCAGGTAGATGCGCATACTGTTCACATTTACATTACAGTGATATTGTAATGCATCCGCAGCCCGTATTTATCTAAAATGCAGCAGATGCAGCCAGTTACAGAGACGCGTATACATTATTAAAATGACAATTTCGTTTGCCACTGAGCTGAATAAATGGACATTCGTGTGTCAAAGATGGTGACAAACAGCACATTAAATGAGCTTTTGCATGCCTAATGTTCCCCCTAACAGTTCAGATTGTCCATAATTCAAACATATGTCCTTCTCAGGTCCTTCCTGTTTGCTAATGAATAGCTTTAGTAGAATTGGATAAACTATTCATTCAGATGGTGATGAGTAAGAGTCAGGAAAGTAGAATAATTTGCAGCAAAAATAATGGACTATTCACACTGACATTAGATCAGAAATAAAACCAATCATTATGTGTGGCCTATACTATAGGAAAAATTCTTTTATATGCATCATTGAAATGCATTATTTTCCTAAACTGCTTTCCATCGCTCGCTCAAAATTATTATAGGTTTCACTAAATGGCCACGGCAATATATGTATGTTAGGATGTTGAACTTGTGTTGGTGAAAGGTGAAGCTTGGAGCAATCATGCGGGCAATAAGAAGCTGAAAGCACTGGAGACATCACCAACTCCTCATAGTTAATGATGGTCAGAAAAAAAAAACATGCAAATAACATAGACAAACAAAGCACAAACTCACGAGCAGAACTTACGTATGAAGAATAGGCAAGGGCAAACAATCCAATAGCCAGCTCTGCAACTAAGATGATGACAATGATGGAAAGGAACTGTATGGGGGAAAGTAGAGATTTATAATGAGCCTAAATGTTCTACCAAGTAATTAAATGCATCTGAGGTCATATGGCAATGCGCTAATGTGTAGGAGACTAGAAAGCAACATTACATTTACATTTTGTTGCCAAGTAATTACATAAGGATTAATTAAAAAGATGCATTTAATTAAATTTTAAACTAATTGATAAAATACTAATCTACAATTCATGACTTTATAGTCAATGCTTGATAATGTGTGTGTTTTTCATTACCCATATCAGGAGACATTTGCTCTCTTTTTTTGCCCCACAGCAGCCCAAAAATCCCAGCAGGAACATTGCAATTCCAATACTGGCGAAGTACATGTCCACATTGATGATGTTTATGGTATGTACAGCGAACACCCCAAGTACGTCAGACCCCAATATATCTGACGTAAAATGCATCCAAAAGCCCACTGCTATCAAGCCTCCTCCTCCGCTCTGTAAAAAACAAAATCTAGTATTTTGGGGAATTGTACTTTAATGGTTAGTAACAATTCGAACAAATGCAGCACAGTGGCAACTCTTTGGTCTTGGGGTCTCTGCGCATGGGGAGTTTGCATGTTCTCCCTGTGCTTGGTGGGTTTCCTCCAGGTACACCGGTTTCCTCCCACAGTCCAAAGATATTCAGGTTAGGCTAATTGGTGTTCCCAAATTGCCTGTAGTGTGTCAATGAGTGTGTGAGTGTGTGTATTAGTGTGGGATAGGCTTCAGGCACTGTGCGACACTTTATACAGGATAAAGCAGCATAGACGATGAGTGACTTACACCAAATTGAGCATTCATAATGCATTATACTTATGCAACATGCACATCACTTATGAAGTATATCTTTATAAATATATGACTAGAAGTTTGGACACACCTCCTAATTCTATGGTCTTTCCTGATTTCTTTCTACATTGCAAAAGTATGCTAAAGGCAGGTGTTGTTTTTTTTAACTACATAATGTCATATGTGTTAATTCGTAGTTTTGAAATCGCCAGTATTGTTCTGGAATGTAGAAAATAAATAACGCAACAAAAAACATTTAATTAGAAGGTCTTCCCACCCTTCCCATGCTGAGGAATTTATTCCTTTCATACTTCAGCAGTTGGCCAGAAACTAAAATGTTGCTTTATTAATGAACATCATCCCTTTAAGCATTTATTTATACATGTAGTTTTGTGAAAAGCCTGTGAAAAGTTCCTGTATTCACTTACAATATAGCAGCTATAAAAAGTTGTCCACTGACTAGCCTGTTTCTCTCTCTCTCTAAATGTCATGAAGTTCTCTATCCTGAAGACTTCGGCATAGTGGGAAACTCTTCTTACATAAGTATTAAATAAACGTCTTCGTACAAACAACTTTTAAATATTAAATATAAGTGTTTTGCTACTGATAATGACGTTTTTATTGATAGAACTGAATTATTGTTGATAGTCAAATGCAAACCTTGTGCAAGCTGTACCGTAATAGAAATGTAATCAATCCCTTCAAACCAAACATTTGAAATGTCACAATCTTAATGTTTTAACAACAGATATCATAGCACATTATGTAATTTAATATTCTGAAGTTACATATGTGTATACTCATTCCAGGCTTTATAAGGTCTTCTATATATAATGTATAATTAATTAACCAGAGTGTAAGATTAAATAGTGATTATTACTCATACCAAAGTTGTTCCTTGGGCCACAACTGAAAAACAGTGTACTATGCCCATGTTGTGGTATGTAATCATCATTAACAACTCTCTGTCTTATTCTTTACGTTTCGCAATGGCATTATTTCATTACCATTTTTATCACAATACCCCTCAGGCAAGGGTGCAGCAACACATGGGTCATTAATTAGTGGTCATTAATTAATGTTAAAAAGCTCTATAACAAACAGACAATGGTCTCTCTCTCTCGCTCTTGCTCTCTCTCGCTCTCTCGCTCTGTACATCATGGGCCTGGAGCATCATGTTTAATGGTGTAACCTTTCTAACTGGAGTGTAACCCAGTGGCACTATATACAGTATAGTATATCTGTATCTAATTAGTGTTTCAAATATCTGTGTCTGAATCTGTTTTAGGTTTAAACCTGAAGAAGGTGTTGCCTAATTTTTATTTTGTTAGAGATTCACATAAGATAGTTTTAACCCTACATGCACATGTTTTTGGGTCTATTTGCCACAAGATAAACAAATTTGGAGCCAAATTAAACCACAGTTAAGATGACCAGGCAGTTATTAAGGATGAATGAATGGAGACAGAACTGTAAATGTGGACATCAGTAAGATGTGGACTTCCTTTGTCTCGCGAGCTTCAAATCTGGCTTCTCGCCAGCATAAAAAAAAAAACTCTCGCTCAAGAGTCTTACAAGATACAAGTCTCAACATACATGACTTGAAACAAGAAACACATGTCCTACAAATAGACAAGAAAAAAAGGTGTCTATTCTGAACTGTTTGAAATAATGAATCAGTATATATTTATTACACCCTTATTTATAAATCAAGCTCTAATTCAGATTTGGATTTATTGATATAATTGATTCCCCAAAAAAGACATTAAAACCTTTTAATAAAACAAAGTCGAAATGTTCCATAAAGCACATTGAACTCTAGATCAGTTTTACTCCATTTCTGTAGCAGACGCATACAGTTTAATGAGAAGGTTGATCTCGATGTGTGAGTTCAAACATGGCCGCTGTAACCATGTCTGAAACCTGACAGTTTATGTCAAAAGCCATCATCTGTCCCGGCCGTTCCCCTGTGATTGTGCCGCATGTCCGATAAAGCGTACATGACTCCATGGTACCGTTCTCTGACATCAATTTTAAAGTGGCTCCCAGAATAGTTTATGCGTGTACCACGTGACATTTTTCTCCCCACCTGCTTGCGATAATCAACACAGCTCACAGCTAAACAAATATGACAAGCATATTACTCTCAAGTTCCTATCTCCAAATGCTTCCTGCTGCCTGTCACAATCGTTTCTGCCATTGTCCTTTCTTTCAGCAGAATAGGCTTTAAAATTATATGAATATACACAGCGTGGAGAATTTCATGTGAGAAGGAGTTGCGTAAAAGATATTACATGTAAATTAGATTATGGAAATAGATATATGCAAAAAAAAAGGTGCATAAAAGAGTAAAGAATGGACCGAACAGCAAAAGGGCAGGAAAATCCCCAAAGCACAGGACCTGGATGAAGTGGACCAAAATAGAAACCCTGCCATGCTTGAAGGAGACGTATAATAGAAGTGCAGGTACCATACATCAATAAATAGGAGAATTTGTAATCTTGGGACTCTGAAGCATGAGTGCAGTATGCATTTTGAAGCAAATTGCACCAGGGAGTTGCTTTTCTAGGAAAGTAGAAGCTATTTGGATTGTATTTGGAAGTAACTCGTGGCATCTCATGAGATTTTCCCTAGGGACTATTACTGTTAGTGGACAAAATATAATAAAGTGTCTTTGTGAGAATATATTGATTTTTAAAAGTGGTAT
>JAOTQY010000015.1:4244825-4255417 GCA_026413445.1 Dolichallabes microphthalmus
AAACCGGAGTACCCGGAGGAAACCCACCAAGCACGGGGAGAACATGCAAACTCCATGCACACAGAGACGGAAATCGAGCCTAGCCGGGAATCGAACCCAGACCCTGGAGGTGCAAGTCGACAGTGCTAACCACTACACCACCGCGCCGCCGCCATAGCATTATAATTAAGCTAAAGGGAAGCTCGGTAGATTGGGGGATGGTAACAGAATTAGGTAGGTAGTTTGGATCCAAACAACATCCAGGCTCCATTTGTTCTGCCTATTTGCCATTTTATAAATTAACCAGGGTTTAGCCGGACTCAGCTCCTGCCAAGATGGCAACGATCAGACTGCCCCGAACGCTCTTCAGAAAACCTATGGGTGACATCATGGAGGTTTTGTCCATTTTTTTATACAGTCTATGGTTTTGCTCACACATGTCTAACTTTATGTCAAAAAGCCCAACCTGTTATAGTCCACCCCGTTATCACTGCATTCTTAGCAGAGTGGACATGTACATAACAGGGTGGATATCCTGGATCATAGTCTTCATTAAAAACAAATTTTATGCTTAAGCTTGACAAAATTACTTTTAAAATGTTAAATATATCCTGTTTATAAGAAAATTAACAAAATTACTTTTTTTTTTTTTTAAATAAATGAAGTCTAAAAGCCACCCAATACCAGAAATGACCCATATCACCAAAGCTCAATTCAATTTTCAATTCCTTTGACTTTTCAATTCACAAAATGTAGCTTACCAAATTGCTGAACAGCTGAGATTAAAGGGTCACATTAACATTACAGGACAAAACACAAAACACGTTGAAAGATAATAAAATAAAGTACACAGTCTTGTTCATACACAATTTCCATATTTTTGCCACTGTACTCCACCACAATGGATTTGAAATGAGGACATCAATACATGGCTGAACTGCTGCCTTCTGGTACAAGGGGTTTAACATTACAGCCTTTGTTAAACAGTCCCTCCATTTCCAAGGCTCAAAAAATATTACATAACCTAAATGAATACTTGATTGCAATAACCTTGTAGACAATGACTGCCTGATGTCTGAAACCCATAGGCATCACCAAATGCTGAGTTTCCTGCATTGAGATGCCTTGCCACCTTCTTGCTTGTTTGTGGATCTTTCTGTTTTGTTTCCAGTCAATGAAAGGCATGGTTTCTGCAGTCATCAACGTTAGTTGTTATCTGTTGTCTTCTATTCATTTTTGTGCTGCTGAGGTCACTAGTGAATTCGTTCTTTTAATGGCTGTGCCAAATTGGTTATTGTTCACTAAAGTTTCTGCTCTTTGTCAATTTACTAATGCTGTCCTCTTTCACTTGCATCGCCACCTTTTTCTACAGCATACTGAGAGTTTTTATGAATAGCTACCAAATGCAATACAAATCTTCAAAAGGACACAACTGGGCATCAACTTCCAGTCAGTTGGCCAATTGCTTTTAAACCTTAAAAATGTGGGGGCGTGGCTGCCAAGGTATGATGTAGTAAAAGCATGCATACCTATATACAAATCTTTAAATCATAAATTTAAGTAGGGTTGTACCATCTTGTCAACATAACCAATGACGCTGATTATGTAAATATGTCAAGGCCGCTCCCGGCTGCTCCCGGCAAGGGGTCGCCACAGTGGACCATCCAGTTTGCACATACAAGCGTGGCACAGGTTTTACACCAGATGCCCTTCCTGACGCAATCCTCACATTTTATCTGGGCTTGGGACTGGCACTTCGTCCAGTGGCTGGGGTTGGGCACTGGCTGGGAATTGAACCCAGGGTCTTGTTTAAAATAAGATGGACCAGTTTCAGTTATGAGATTATAGTGAACCACTTTGGTACGTGGTCCATTAATGATGGGAAGAACCCAATTAGTTTTTAATCTATGGAGATATAAAGGAAACATCCAAAGGGGATCTGGGAGGTTCCATATGCGTTACAATATCAGTTAATAGCCAAAGTGGCACAGTATCAAGTTGGAGTCAGCATAAATATTAGGGAAACACATTGCAAATCTAAAAACACATACAAAAGTCCAATCGCATGCAAAAATAAAATGCTCCAAATACAACAACATAAAAGAGTGAAAGCACATGGTTAAATTATAAAGATTACATTTACTTACGATAAGTATTTATCTTTATTCTATTTCTGTAATAGTACATAACACAATGGTTAATAAACATAAACTTTGTAGTATCTAGGACAAACTGAGCTCCCCATCCTATCCTGGGGTACTTCAGGTGTAGTAAATGCCATATGCTTTGAGTTTTTTGCACAGACTTGCACAGATGTTGCACTTAAGGCCACACACTGCTGACAATCATCTTATATCTTCCCTACCTCCTGTTTCAAATCATACTGCTGCTTTTCGTACCCAAACTATATATTAACAATCGTATATATTAATATTTTATACTTTTATACATTACAATTTACACTTTCATTGTGCAAATGCTGTTCCTGTGTAATTCACATTTCTATTTAAATTCTATTTTATTTTGTAACTTAATTTCCAGCTCAATTTAATTTTATTGCAAGTTGCATCTTTAATTGAAATAGTGCAATAGTGTAAAAAACATTTATCAGTTTTTAAGTCACAGACAGTTGTATAAGCATTTTACTTGAAAAAAGTAAATGTCTGTGAAAAAAATAAGGAATTGGAATGTCTGTTTCCTGTTTCCTTAATGCTTGTTTCCATCATTTTTCCCGTGATGTTTCTGCTTTCACTTTTCTATAAGCTTTGTCCCTATCTAATGACTTTATCAGAGGGAGAGAGAGAGACATTTCTACATTTACATTTACAGCATTTGGCAGACATCCTTATTCTCCAGAGCGACTTACATAAGTGCTTTAAAGTCTCCATCAATAAATATATTATTACACTGGTTCACTAGGTTACTGACTAGAAGTACCATCAGTCAAACACTGCTGGGAAAGACAATTTTTCTCACATTTCAAAGTTTGCTTCATGGTATGGAGCAGTTAGCACCTTTAAAACATGTTACCATTCATTCATTCATTCATTCATTTTCTGTACCACTTTATCCTTATATACAGGGTCGCGGGGGCCTGGAGCCTATACCAGGAAACTTAGGGCACAAGGCGGGGTACACCCTGGACAGGGTGCCATGTTACCATTTCAAAGTAAAAAAGTGCATAAAAGTACACGTTTAGTGAGTTTAAACTTTTGTCTTTCAGGTTCTTAGTGGGACTATGAAGTCAAGGATATCTGTACAAGTGGAATTAAATGTCCTTGGTTGTGCATAAGGCTTAAAACAGATCAGTTGAGGTGAATTTAAGCTACTTTATGACATTGATATGTAAACTATATGTTGATGCACTGGCTGCTTAGAAGATAATGAAGTTTTAATGGCATCATAAGGTTTTCTCATTGCCCCCAGTTGGCTTTCCATTTATTGCTCCCACACTTTCTAATGATATTTTATGCATTCCTTAAATTAAGGTCATACAATGTTCCTCCTTCAATTTGTCTCCAACCCACAGCACTGCATTGAGAGAATACCAGCATTTGACACTGATGTGGAGATTTTAGTATTCAGTGTAAGCTTTCAGACCTACATCCTCCCTTTTTCCACAAAGGATGAACTCACCGTGCTTGGGGAAGCCTTGAGCAAACACTACTGTAATTTATTCATCATGTCTTAAAACTTGAGATATTATGTGTGTACTGTAGGCAGCCCAGTGGAGATGTGGTGCCAAAGGGTCGGGGTTGGACAGGTGGTGTTTATTTTATTCAATGCCTCTGAGAATGTTTTGTATACTATAGTACTGATTGGCTGCTTAGACAGTGTTGGCGTTTAAACCTGGCTGCTCTGCATGCTATATTCATAAGCTGTATCATGAATATTTTGTGGACGCCTGGCCATTATACCCAGAGTTGTATATATTTGCATGCTGTATCATTACAATTGCCCATTCAACGGAGCTAAACCTGTTCCAGCATGACAATGTCCTTGGGCACAAAGTGAGGGACATTAAGGTACGTTTTGGCAAGACCAAACTATGGTTTGAAAAACCAAGTGGCCAGCACACGACCCTAACCTTGACTCCACTGAACACCTTTAGGATGAACTAGAATTCCAATTGCATCAAATAGCTCCACACCAGACATCAGTGTCTGACCTCAATAATGCTCTTATGGCTGAATGGACAAATCCCTACAGCCACAATCCAAAATCTAGTGGAAAGCCTTCCCAGAAGAGTCAAGGTTATTATAAGAGCACCGGTGGTTCTAAATTGGGTCCCAAGGATGCTCAGATCCTTGTCTATGAAACGTCCTACTTTAACGGGGTATTTTACTCACTCGTACTTACAGTACTCATTCTCTATACCGCTTGCCCTATACAAGATCGCTGGATATCTGGCGCCTATCCCAGGGGACACACTCACTCACACACTGCAAGCATTTTGGGAATTCCAATTAGCCTAATCTACATGTCTTTGGACTGTGCGAGGAAACCAGGGTACCTGGAGGAAGCCCACCAAGCACAGGAGAACATGCCACCTCCACACACACAGACTCAAGACGGTAATCAAACCCTCGACCCTAGAATTGCGAGGCCACAGTGCTACTCATTACACCAGAGTCACTTAGTCCAGAAGAAAATATTTGATATACACCTTATGGGAAATTACAGTAAAAGTTAGATGTTGAGGACAGACGAAAGGGCATTGTGCTCAAAGAGACGTTGTTGTTTGCATTGTTGTTTACAGAAAAGTCTTATCATTTCTTCATGATAATCAAGTGTGGCCGAGTTTCATGGCTTTAGATATGATTGAGCTGTCGGTTTGGAGGAGGCTATTTTAAAACCTGACAAGGGTGTGTCTGTCTGAGACTTCCTGTGATTTAATTCAGGTCCTAAGGAAGCATCCTAACAGCATCATCCTTGCTCAGATTAAAGGGAAAGTTTGAGTCCTTGATGGTACACTGTAATGAGAGTGTGTTTGTTCCAACTGCACATAATAACATAGAAATCTCTGCTACTGACTTACTTCTTTTTCATTGAAGCTAGCAATCTCTTGTACACACTGCAAGTAAGTGCATCCTGGAAATCTACGGAATGAGCTTGATGTATTCTTATCCTGCCAGAAGCGAGCTTTGCAGTCTGTTAAATGAAAGAAATTCGAAGTGAACCTTCAAATTTACCTGCTTAATCGTTTTGAATACTGATGTCGGTCTAATATTAAAGGTTTAATTCATGACTATCTTGATGATCTTGGGATGTAGCAGACCAACCACAGTCCCGGAGTCTCCTAAGTGTGCTGTTGATGCTCTCAGTGTAATCAAACAAAGTTGACATGATAATATTTTCGTATGGAGTACTGGTGATAAGAGGGAAAATCGATGTGCTGGTCCATCTGTGTGAGGACTACGAGTGCAGGCATTGGCTGTCAGCGAGATGGAGTGTTGCTTGGGACTTTCATATTGTCTCAGCATTTCCCAAAGGGATGCGCATGCCCAATGGGCATCATCGCAATTATCATCATACTCATCAGCACCACTGTCATCAGTGTCAGTGAAAAAACATTACAGGGCAGAAGTTTGATTAAAAGTGGCCTGGAAAGGTGTTGCTTATGATCTTCAATCATCATTAGCTCTTTCGTTTCCCTCAGCTTCACTGGGGCTCCTCTGGAGTTTTCCATAGCCGTGCAAGGAGCCTTCTATTCCACTGATCAATGCTACTGCTAAAATTAGTGCGGTGGGAAAGGGAGCGAGGGGAGAGGCGGAGGAGTGTGCCAAGAGCTACTGTAGAAAAGATGCATATGGACCTGCTTCCATTCCTCTCGCTGTCACTCAGGCTGTATCTCTCCTGGACTTCCCTGCTGCTAGGTAGCTATTAGCACCCAGGCACTCAGCAGGGGGTACAGTGTAAAAAACGAAGACCGGCGTTTCCATACTGTATCAAATTGACAGCTGATTATGTCTTCAATCTCCTCTCAGGATGAAATCCATCTCAATAAAGCAATTCCTTTTGTCAAGGGCACAGTGCAAGTACTGACCATTGCATCATACTGTAGTGTCTTTTACCAGACCATGCTTTTGTCCTATTCATTGTGTTTTGTTGACTCTCTCTCTTTCTCTCTCTGCTCCCTGCAGGGATCTACGATGGTGACCTGCATAACAAACATCAGTGTCAGTGGGCAGGCCTCACTGCATACTGGATCGAGGTTGTGACAGCCCCTCACCAGGTGAGACAAATGGTCCACATTACTCATGCCTCTCTGAATAAGAACACAGAACAGGCCGACATTGAAATACAACAGCCGCACTGGATCCATCAGACTTTATTTTTCCCCGAGCATAGCCCGGGATTCAGCCTAAATTAAATGTTTTCTTCCAAATACATTCTATTAGGCTATAAAGCAGGCGCACTGTTATCTTTCTCTCCGGAGACTCTCCCTCTCCCTCTTTTCTCCTATTGTCCTGTAATTCCCTCATCTTTTTCGCAGGCAGAATTTCATGCTCCAGTGGACACCATTTCCATCCTCCAGCGGAGATTGATACACAGATGCCTATGGTTTCCCCTTGTCTTCAGGCACTTCTCCCATGATCCTTATAGTCGCTATAATGATAATGTCTCCCTTCTACTGGGTTGCCTGGAAACCCCTAATCAGTAGACTCCTGGCCAAGAAGGTACTGTAGGAGTGGAAAGACAGAGAATATAAATCTTTCCACCCTTTTCAACCCCCATGCTGATATCAGGCGGGGGGGAAAAAAGGCACTGAACCAGAATGGACATGTAACTTTTATGTCTTATGAGTATGCTTTATACAAAAGAATCTAAGCAAGCTACAGCAGTCACCATTGCTCATAAGCCCAGCATGATTTTAATTTAATCTCGTATTTTATGTGTCCTTCAGGTTATGTGTTGCATTTGTTTAGTAGTCATGCTGGAAGTACTGTAGCAAGCACTACTTCCCCAGTCGTTTAGCTCACCTAGTGATTACTGGAAGTATATGAACATGGAAGCTGCGCTCAAAATGTGCTCAGTAAGGTAAGGATTAGCTAGCCTATAATCTAACAGCACTGATCCGTATTGATTCCTTTTGGTGTTCCCAGCTGCCAGGCACTGCCTCGGATAGTATGTGCACTTAATCTTCCAGTTTATGAAGCAGACATAGAACGAAAGAGGACAGCACAGTGAAGGAAAGTCAAATCCGAAACATGTCCAAAGCTTATAGGAGATCAGTGCTTTCCACATCCTCGCACATCCCTTCCATGCACTTTCAGAATTCTCATATTTTCCTACATGTCATCTGGATCTAATCGGTTGTTTTGACGTTGAATATAATATCAAAAGGAAGTTGGGGCTATCTTTTATAAATGACATCAGTGTAACTTAATGGATGGCCCCCCATTTGCTCATTTCCTTGCCAAGTATGAATAGCAAAGTCATGACCTTGTGACCTTGTGCTGCCGATAAAAATTCCCCGAGCAATTTTCATCAACTTGAGTGACACAGTTGGTCTGGCACGTCTCATTCAGTTATACAACCAATGGGTCGATACATTTATCTTGCATACTGTACGACCTCTGTTCATTCCCGACCACCTGGGTGTATATTAAAGTCGTAATAAATCCCAGTGTAGAAAGAAGAACAGTAAGAACACACTAGCCACTTCATTAGGTTCATCTCCTTGTTAACTCAAATATCTAATCAGCCAATTACATGGTAGCAACTCAATGCATGTAGGCGTGTAGACATGATGAAGAGAATCTTCTGAAGTTTAAGTTGAGAAGAAGAATAGGGAAGAAAGGTGATTTATCTGGCATGTTTGTTAGTTCCAGACAGGCTGGTCTGTGTATAAACTGCTGATCTACTGGGATTTTCACACAACCATCTCCGGGGCTTACAGAGAATTTTCTGGGGGGTGGGGGGGGGGGATATCCAGTGAGCAGCAGTTTCCCAAACAAAAATCCCTTATTGATGCCAGAGGTCAGGGGAGAATAGACAGCCTGGTTCAAACTGATAGAAAGGCAACGGAAACACAAATAAAATCTTGTTACAACCGAGGTATGCCGAAGAGCAACTCTGAATACACAACATGTCAAAACATAAAGCAGATGGGCTACAGTAGCAGAAGACCACACTGGGTGCCACTTGGACAGCTAAGAACTGGAAACCGAGGCTTCAATTTGCACAGGTTCGTTGAAATTGGACAGTAGAAGATTGGATGTTTCCAGGTCTGATGGGTCTCGATTTTTGCTGCAACATTCAGATGGTAGGGTCAGAATTTGGCGTAATGTGAAAGCATTGATCCATTCTGCCTTGTACTGTATCAGTGGTGGTGTAATGCTATGGGAAGATTTTCTTGGCACATTTTGGGCCCATTAGTACCAACTGAGCATTGTTTAAATGCCACAGCCAAACTATCCTTTATGGCCACAGGATAATGCACTGTCTCTCTCCAACTGGTTTCTTGAACATGACAATGAGTTCAATTAATTTAAATGGCATTGTCATTTAAATGTCAACGATGTCAACATCCCTAAGGAATTTCTTCTGCACTTTGTTGAATCCATGCCATGAAGAATTAAGACAGTTTTGAAGGTAAAATGGATCCAACTTAGTTCTAGCAAGGTGTACCATATAAAGTGTACTTTATTTGGAGCGAATTTAGAATGATACTGTTCTTTATTGAATATGAAATTAGTCATGTGCTGATTTTGTACTCTGTTGAGGATAGGAATTGCAGTGTCTTGATACTGTATTATATTGTGGATGAGGACCACTCAAACTTGCAATGTTCAGTCTGTAAAATCTGATAGATGGTTAACTACATGTTGAATCTCAAACATTTGCACACCTCAACCACCTCTTAGTGTGGTCCAGGAGGTAGTTGAATAACTTTTAATAGAAGATGGCACCTCTTGATTTTAGTTCAGTGGAGTCCAGTCCAATTCAATCCAGTGTGATTGGAGTCCTGTGATGGACTGGCACCCCATCCAGGGAGTATCCCAACGTATGCCCCAAGCCCTCTAGGATAGGCTCCAGGCCTTTCACTACCCTGTACAACAGGATAAGCAGTATAGAGAATGAGTAACCTGTATGAGCAACCCATAGTTGACCAAAAGCCAAAAGCAGTTAAATAAACAGTTGGATTTGAATGATGTTCCTGATTGGTTGGAACAAAAAACTTGCAGCCACAATTAGCAGCTTAGTGGCTATAATTAGACACCCCTGGTGAAGTATGCATGCACAATCACATACATTATCTAGAGATAACCTGCTTTGAGACCACACAACCCTTTGATATTGTTGTCTAAAAGATACCAACAGCTGGTCAGTAACTCACCAGCTGGCAGTCACTACCTCATTACACTTGAGAGCTTGTACTGTGGGCCAGAGTCTCGCGTTCAAGTGCAGATTGGTTATCAGGGTAATCATTTATTAATATGACATGATTGTGTTAGCATCAATTAATGTCTTTGGCAAGAATGTTGGCTTTGGCCACAGCATTGTTGAACTTTGATTTCCTATGCTACAGTAAGTCATAGTACGTGCACATCTGACTGTAATGAAGCCAAAGCCACGTCATACCTTACACCGGTTCATGTGGCAAGTTGCTTGGCACCAATTAAAAGTTCCACTGTTTTGTTTTTTAACAAGGTTGGAGATGTTCACATTACTGCAAAAGTATATTATGCAGTCTGAGCAGCAAACCATCAATCTGAATCAACACTTATTGTCAGCTCTGCGAGAACTTCAGCTCTTGAAATCTCACCATGACAGCTGCAGGCCTTCCTGATCTGCATTAAATTGCAGTAAAGGCACTCAATATTTCTTTTCCTTGGGCTTGAACAGCCAATTAATCCACCTTCTTCGGTTACTGATCCTGCAAAGCAAAGAAGCTTACCTACCCAGCAGGCGCTGTTAGTATATCTCTTCTTGCTGTAGTCACACACTAGCAAAATACCAATAAAGCTATCCTTTTGCATAGTACTCTATAGTTTTCATTGAGATAATTATTGATTTCAGTTTTTTAGTTGAATATGCGCATTAGGTAGTGTTTATATACACTGTCTGGCAAAAAACGGCACATACTTGAAGACCTTTAGCTTTGATTACAGCACACAATATGGTGGCCAGTTCATATTGTAGCGTTTCTCGACGCTAGCAGGGATCTTGGAGGACGAGTTGGTTGTGTGGTCTCCCCAATGCAAATGGCTAGGGAGCCTTTTATTTAACCAGCACAAGTACTCACACATACAGGTCATGCACGCACCCCCACACATAGAGACACATAGAGAACCCCCGCAAGCATGATGGTCGTCAGCCGCCGACCCGCCCACGCCACAATATGTTAAAATAATTCATCGTGCTCGTAGAAACACTGTTTAGAAATTAGAGTCCTGGAATATGTCTGTGCCATCAGACAAGAAAAACTCCACAGATGTGGTAACCTGGTCATTCAGTACAATCATCTCATCATTGGATTTTATTTCCACATAACGCTGCTGAGGTGTAGTGGTGTAGTGGTTAGCACTGTCGCCTTGCACTGCCAGGGTCCGGGTTCGATTCCCGGCCAGGCTCGATTCCCGTCTCTGTGTGCATGGAGTTTGCAT
>JAOTQY010000015.1:4464794-4475973 GCA_026413445.1 Dolichallabes microphthalmus
CCCTTTGCCAACTGCCGTGTTTTTGTTTTGTCTCGTTTGGTTTTAATCAGTTACAGTCCTGTTCCGACACTCGACTCTGGTTCAAGAACAACGTGGCTTTGATGTCTGAACCTGATGATGAAGTAACGGAACACGGATGAGATTAAAGCTTTTTTTTTTTTTTTTTGCGCGCAGCTCTTCCTCCGAAGCCGGCCAAACCCATGACTCCTGTGAACAGTAACGGTGTGAAGGAGGCACCAAGCAGCTCGTTGCAGGAAGCTGAATGGTACTGGGGAGACATATCCAGGTAAGACACATAGGTTTGATGGTTTATCTGCCTGTCCCACACACACACACACACACACTTTCATTTCTTCTGCAGAGTATGCAGTTATTCAGCCAGCACACATCATGTGATGGAAAGTCATGAGATCCCCTGCGGATGAGATAAAAGGCTCGGCGGGATCCCACACGCGGCCGAGGAAGAGAAGCATTCGCATCGATCCACCGCAAACGACGAGATCCATCCGCGCAGTCTCTTTAGGGATGACGTCATTCGATGCGTTCGTGCTGGGGGGCGTCGACGATAGATTAGGTGCATCTCGGTCAGATCAAGACAGAGTAGATGAAATCCTTCCCTGCCTCAAAATGTCAAACGGCTCATCGAGCGCATTAAAACTCTCAGGTTTTAGCAGATTAGAGGGCTGGCTTATTGACCGGGCTTTATATCATCTCATCCTCTCCCCCGTTTGATGCCGAAACGCAGCTTAAGGTTCACCCCGGGAAAAACATGCTAAACACACGGCGGAGGTGAAGGCCTCCACGAGCTTCTTTTCAGTCTGACCTGAAATCCTGGCTATTTTCAGAGCGTGACTCATCTCGCAGGTAAAATTAGAAGCAGGCAGTCAGATCAGTTCTGGCGTTCGCTCCAAGTCTGTTTCTGCAGCTTATTTTTATTTATTTATTTTTTAAAATATATATATTAAGATACGGAGATATTATTCTTCAACTTGCGCCTTTTAACGTCTGAATTCATGTTTCTTGCCTCATGAAATCCTTTCCTACTTTTACGTTTTTTTTTTGTTTTCATCCAGCTTGTGTTCATGCGCCGATTCCTCAAATGGTCTGAAACTCTCGCCCTTTATCTACTTTCCATGTCGGGAAAAAAAAAAAAGCCCCAAGGAGCAAAAGCCCCAGACTGGAGACTGTATAAATTATAAGTCCCCTTAAAAATAGTGTCTTTACCTCAGATGGGTACACAGCAGGATAAATATATTGCCCCGCCCCCCCTCTCCTGAGAGCACTGGATCTCGGAGGTCAGCTGAGACGACCAGAAGAGCCAGACGGGGACGAGAGAGAGAGAGAGAGCGCAGGCACTCTGGATAAGAGTGAAAGAAGACAAGACCTTGATTTTTAAACCATGTGTTCCGTCGAGGTCAGAAGAGGAACAAGGCCACGCAGACATCATGTGCACATGGCAGTAAATCATGAGCTGAACAAAATTAATCAGACATTTGTGTTATTATAAAAAAAAAAAGTACTGAAGGGGTTATAACATCATCAAAAAAAACACACACACACACACACTCCCGAGAGGAGAAAGCAGCTGGAGAGCGTAGTGCAAAAGACAGGACACAGGAAGCGGAGGCGTCTCCCAGTACCCATGTACCTGTGATATGTTCTGATTTGTCTCCTTTGTCACTCTCTCTATCCAGGGAAGAAGTAAACGACAAACTCCGAGACATGCCAGACGGGACCTTCCTGGTCCGGGACGCCTCGACTAAAATGCAGGGAGACTACACGCTAACTTTAAGGTACTATAACCTCATCCTTTTGAGGATCAGCACCTCAAGGTCGTGAGAGTCGAATCCTTGAATCACGTCACGTAACGCGACTCGACCTGTCATTTCAGGAAAGGCGGGAACAATAAGCTAATCAAGATCTACCACCGGGACGGAAAATACGGTTTCTCAGACCCGCTGACCTTCAGCTCGGTGGTGGAGCTCATCAGTCACTACAGACACGAGTCCCTGGCTCAGTACAACACCAAACTGGACGTCAAGCTCATGTACCCCATCTCCCGCTACCAGCAGGTACGGTTAGAGCGCGCGGAGTCTAAGTGTTTCTTATTTCTACGAGGAATGAGAGGTTGTGTGTGAGTAAATTGTACAAGGCTGTAAATTGTACTAAGATCCTTCCCATCTCACACTCAACTCTCTCGCTTTTAGGATCAGCTGGTAAAAGAAGACAACATTGATGCTGTGGGGAAGAAACTCCAGGAATATCACAATCAATATCAGGAAAAGAGCAAAGAGTACGACCGGCTGTATGACGAGTACACGAAGACGTCGCAGGTAAATAAAATAAATGATTACCTTCATGAAATTTAAACGTAAAATTGTCCAAATAAGGAGAAAGAACCAGTCACCATCAGATACGATATTATCACCATACCACAGTGTCGATTCGATTAATATTGTCATTTGTTACAGTTTCTGAAACCTTTTTTAAAAATAAAAAGTTTAACAAGTTAATTAAATGTAGCCCGTACATTTTAACGGTAGTTTTCTCACTTGAAATCCAAACAATATTTCAAATGCAACTTTAAAGTAAATAAAGCAAAAAAGAGCTACATTGTTACTGAGCAGCACATATTTCACATTTTATTTGTCACATACAGTCGTACACGGTATGATATGCAGTGAAATGCTTTTACAGACACCCATGACCTGAAAATTAAAACTGGTATTCAAATAAAGAGTATGAAATAAGAATATAATTAATGATAATAATTAAGAAGAATAGAGTACGAAAAAGAAAATATCCCAATGAACAATATGAAATAAGAATATAATGCTAAAAATTATACAAACTTCTAGCTGTCAAATTTACACCATGTAATAACAAGTAATAAAATTATATTCTAACGGAAAAGCAATTAGCAAAAAAAAAAAAAAAAGTGTGTGTCCGCTATACTTATCATTTCTAAAGAAACTCGGCAAGTATTTCACTCCTATCACACTAGATGGAGATGTGTAAATAGTTTAGAGTGCGCCACCTGTAGGAAAAAGTCCTTTATAAAAAGTCTCAAAACTTAGCTTGACCGTGAGCGCGCGGTTTGAGTGGCTGCAATTAGCACTCGCTGTGTTTTGAGGCTGATGTTGTGAGCGTGTGTAATGAGTGGGTTCGAGATGAACTCGCTCCCAAAGTTTTGAGAAAAAAGGGCAGATCAGAGGCCTTTAACTAATGCGGTTTTTGAAATTGTAACAGCGTAAAAAAAAAAATGCTTTTTCAAGTTATGTAGAGAATCGGTTATATCTGGGGTCATGGTTAGTCAAACTGAAAACCAAACAGTTCTGGTCACTGCCTAATCTATAAGTTTATCTTTATTATGAACCGTAAGAAAAAAAGTTTATCCATGAATCGCCACACAAAACAATCACGATTCATACGATACGTCGTATGTTCATGCAGTACTGTAATGTACATTTTATACCACTTTCTTTTCGTATTGGAAAATAAACCTTAATATAAAACTCCCATATCCATCTCATCTTTGCGGAGAGAGCTTTAGCACACGCAGGACACGTTACATTCTATTAAGAGCCGTGTCAGTATTGAGTGCATTGATTTTTATTTTTTCTCTTCCGCCTTCGATCGCAGGAGATTCAGATGAAGCGCACGGCGATAGAAGCCTTCAACGAGACCATCAAGATATTCGAAGAGCAGTGTCACACGCAGGAGCGCTACAGCAAGGAGTATATCGAGCGCTTCCGCCGAGAGGGCAACGACAAGGAGATCGAAAGGTACACACTCGCTTTACTCTCCTGCAGTGTTGGTGTCGCTGGAAATCCCACATCGCCATAAGCGTGAGGCGTACTCGTACTCAAACATTGTGCTTTTTCCGCTAGGATAATGATGAACTACGCCAAACTCAAATCGCGACTAGGGGAAATCCACGAAAGCAAAATCCGCCTGGAGCAGGACCTGAAGACACAAGCTCTGGACAACAGGGAGACGGATAAAAAGATGAACAGCTTAAAGCCAGACCTTATCCAGCTGAGGAAAATCCGAGATCAATATCTTGTGTAAGTGGCTGCTTTTATTCCATGTAGAGCAGGGTGGGGTTGAGTGTGTGTGTGTGTTTGAATGTGTGTGTGCACATGAAAGAGAGAGCAGTTCCCCCCCCCCTCCCCCTCCCCTCATCAGTAATTTCTGTCTTCCTTCCTCACAGCTGGCTCAATCACAAAGGCGTACGTCAGAAACGAATAAATGACTGGCTGGGCATCAAAAATGAGAACACAGATGAGTAAGTTCATTAGAGTTTTTTTTCCCCCCTTTTTTCTTTCCTCTTGTTTTACGTTCCCCTTGAGTCACTGTTGGAACTGGCTGCGAATTCACTAAACAGAGAAAATGTTCTGCATCGTGAGTGTCGGTTATTTAGTGTTGTCAGTCTCTTATTATGCTCCATATGTTTTTTTTTTTGTTTTTTTTTGTTTTTTTTAACTCCTAGTACTTACTTTGTGAGCGAAGAGGACGAGAACCTGCCACACTACGATGAGAAGAGTTGGTTCGTCGGGGACCTGAACAGGACGCAGGCCGAGGATCTTCTACTGGGCAAACCAGACGGAGCCTTCCTCATCCGGGAGAGCAGCAAGAAGGGCTGTTACGCCTGTTCTGTAGTGTGAGTAGAACTTGATATCACATGATTCCATTTCCCCAAAACGCTCTCCACCGCTGGGATCAGAATTGGTTAAGTGATTGATTGACAGACGATTAGAGGTGGGCAGAACTAACTAACTAAAAATGCAGAACTACACACTACTGATCAGCTCATCTGAGAATCAGAATCGGGTTTTATTCGCCAAGTGTGTTAACACACACGAGGAATTTGATTCCGGCTGTTTGTGGCTCTCGAGTACAGATCAACATAAAACACTGTACAATTGTTGTTTCATTTCAACATTCAGTCAATATATTGTATGTGTGCGCGCATGGGGGTGCGGGAGAAATGAGTCATATTCAGTCACGTGGATCGGTGTGCTTTACATCGTAGATTCACATCAAAGGCGTATAAGACTCACTTTGTCAGACTTAAGAACAACTCCAACTTATGAACGTGCTCCCGGAACAGAACTAGTTTAGAACTGTGCAGTGTTTAGTTGTTGTCACAGGAAAGTCTGATCCATAATCCCGCCTTTTATACGAGGGCTGTACTGAAAATAATGTAAAGGTGAGCATTTTTATTGAACTGACAGGCGGGAAATTAGTAAGTTATATTGTTCTTAATAGTTAAGGCATTAAAACGCATGAAAAATCATATACTGCCACTGTAAAATGAATTAAAAAAATTGCTGAGGATATACCTGCTTGGTTTTTAATGATCTGGACTTACCTGTGCTCTCTCTCTCTCTCCCTCGTGTAGTGTGGACGGAGAAGTAAAGCACTGTGTGATCTACAGCACGCCGCGTGGTTACGGCTTCGCTGAGCCATACAACCTGTACAGCACTCTGAAAGACCTTGTTCTGCACTATCACCAGACCTCACTGGTCCAGCACAACGACTCGCTCAACGTGCGCCTGGCCTACCCCGTCTACGCACAGATGCCCTCGGGCCCCCGCAGATGAGGCTCCGCCCACTCCAACACATACAGACAGACACAGACACATGTCTGTCTACAAATAACACGAAAAACACTTGCTGCAACTCTCTCTCACACACACACAAACACACACACACACACACACACACACACACACACACACGAACGACAGCCACCTTCGGAGTTCTATATTTTTACTAGAACAATTTGGAGGGCATTCTTTCTAAAGACTGCTTGATTTTGCACAAGGAAGTTTTAAATGTTTGTGAATGTGAAAAAAAAAAGAAGAAAAAAAAAAGACAGAAGGAAGCAGAAGAGGCGAGTTTCAGGTGACCCACGCTGCTACCTAAACTCCAGCTGGGACTTTTTACGTGCTTCAAGATTTAAAGCTTTTTCTTTTTTTTTTTTTTTTTAAATCCTTCTTCTTCATTGTCATTCATTTGTAAAAAAAATTTTTAATCTCTTTCTCTTCTCCCAACCTCCTTTACAAAGTGCAAGGCAGGAAAATATATTTGTTTCTTCTCTCTCTCCCTCCGTTTTTTTTTTCTTTCCCCGTCTCTCTCTCTCTCTCTCTCTCTCTCTCTCTCATTGTGTGTATGCTGAAAAGGCAAATGTATGTAGCAAACAGACGCCTGACACTTTCCAGAGTGTTTCTCACAGTAACTGCTGCTGAACAAGGGATTGCGGGAGGGAACGGAGCAGGACAGGGGGGGGTAACGGGTGGGCCTTGGGGAGACAAGCTGAGAGGGCACAAGTGAAAATATATCATAGTCTTAAACTACACAAGCTTGCTTTTATACGTTAAAGGGGAGCTGTTTTTTTGTTTGTTTGGGGAATTATTATTATTTGCTTTTATTGCTGGATTTGATCTTCTTTTTTTTTTTTAAAGAATAATTTTTCTGAGCAGTAATGATGTTACAGTCCAGTGCAGAGACCAAAGCTAGCATAGCAAAGAAGTCCCTTTATTATTATTATTATTATTATTATTATTGTTTCTTCTGTTCATTTGTTGAATACGAACCAGAGTGTTATTTCACCCTAAAACCTAAGACTCGGTAACTAAACCTCCAGACAGAAATAAAGCATCTAAAGTTCTTGACTGGATATTTTTTTAATTATTATTATTATTTTCCCCCTTCTCTTCTTTTAATAAAAAAATTCTTATTGACACATTTTTGACATGACTCCTAGAATCGCAAGCAGTGACGAGAATTTTATTGGAAAAAAAAAAAAATAAATAATAATAATAATAATAAAGCCAGTCAAGGAAGTGGCTGCCGTGTGCAGCTCTAGTTATTAAGTCTGAATAGGTTTTAGGGAAAAATGTCACTCCTGTTAAAGCCTATGCTAATAAATCATGAACCACACATGAAATAGTGTTGGCGTGTGTGTGTGTACTTAAAGTGAGGACAAGCTCGGTTTTTGAGCACTTAAGCATTAACACTATTTGATGTGTGGTTGCTAAAATGACACAATCTCTGAAAGACAAAAATGTTGAGTTATTCAGTGTACGAGAAGCAGAAGCGATCGGTTAGAAGCAGCATTTAGATGAGAAAAAAACAAAACAACAACAGCGTGGAGTGCAGCCCTACACATGTCCTGATAGCGGAGATACGCTCTGCCGCGCTGATTAGCAATGATCACGTGCACCAGGACCACCACGTCTGAGGACAAGTAAAACAATCTTCTTCTCTACCTGGTGTTTCTTACGACTAGTGACTGCTTTCACTGTTTAAAAGAAGAAGAAAAAAAAAAGTCTGCTTTGGATCACTTGGCTACTCTTTAGTGTTCATGTCGCACAATTAAACCTTTCCCGAACTCCGATGACGTCACAGCGAACCGAAATGCACAAGTGGTTACACGTGCACACGTGACTTCTTCTCATTCGCACTGGACTCTCACTCTCTGCTGCTCGTTCCTGATTACGTTTGTTTTGTCCATGCTCCTCTTTCAAAGCTCGATCCTAAAAGCTTGGCACTTGATTGCTTTTTGATGTCAATTCTCTCTCTCTCTCTCTCACTCACTCACACACACACACACCGCATGGGCAGCTGAAGGAGCGTAACGTTGCTTATTCCTCCTTTATAAACTCTATGCATTATGTCCACCTCCGTGTCGCACTCTCTCCTCTGCGTATATATTATATATTGTACTCCGCACCAGAGACGTTTACGTACACAAACCCGCACATACAGATGCACAGTCAGTCAGTATTCCTGTATTCCGACCAGGAGTCAGTGGTCATTCTGATCGAGGATCAGCCCATCGAGTTCCGCGCGCTCCATCTGTCTTCCCTCTTCACGTACGGCTCCGAGTCTTTGATAGAAGCCACGTGTCCTCACAGCTTGTGACCAGACAGTGAAGGATTTTTTTTAATTAGTTTTTTCCCTTTCTCTTCTCTGTCCTCTGCATTACAGCCTGGTATTGATCTGTCTATCTGCATCGACCCCCACATGACCGCGTGAGGGCTGTAAGTGCTGAGGAACGAGCCGTGCTCGAGCGGAAAGCTGGGGAATGACCCAGGTCTCCATGTGAACTCCGTATCTCCAGACATCCACTTTTCAATGCCGTTCCCGACAAATACTTGATTTCCTCTTCTGCACTATTGACACCCCGGACGCACGGCGGGAAAAAAAACGCCGCTCACGTGCACGGGGTCGGCTTTTACGACTTTTATAGATCAAAGATTCTATTTAGCGTCTTGTGTTTTTTGTTTTTTTTTGGTTGTTTTCAAAGATGCAGATTGTTTGTCTAACCTGGGCCACTGACGGGTCCTCTCTCTATTACTTGAACTATTGCATTGCTCACTGTTGAATGTCTTTATATTGCATATATAACAAATATATTAAAGAAGAGGAAATCCCTTTCTACGACAGCCGAGTCTATGTAAAACGCATTTATTCAAAGACACAAACTTCGAGGGTTGGTTGTTCTCTTAAAGGGGTTTTGCTTTAACTGAAATTTTTACGACTGTTTATTGGATCCTGCTGTCCAATGTTGCACACATCATGTTGAAGAGACTTTATAGAACAACGTTACAAGCCTGGCGACACAGTGAGAGATTTTTTATTTTATTATACTTTTTTTTTTTTCTGTGTGTTTCGTACAACTCGTCACGTTCGGACATTTATTGAACAATTGTTAAGGCTGAGTTGTAAATTAATTTTATTTAAATTTTATTTTTTATCAATTTCTGGCATTGAGACCAAAGATTTGAGTTAGATTTTTTTTTCCCCTTTTCTTCTAGTGTTTGTTTTTTGAGCGAATGCATAGTTTTTTTTTCTTGCTTTAATGAAAACTAAAGGTGATGTACTGGTTGGGTATTCTTGATAATTGGCTCATAAAAAGAAAAACAGACCTTAGTGAATTGTACTATTATTATTATTATTATTATTATTCGTATACTCGGACTATTCAAGAATCTTTAAGTCAAGAAGAAAACCTGTGATAACATTTTTTTCTTAATTTTTTTGTTCCCCCACCACCATTGTAGGAAGTGCTTGAATAGTAGTTTGTGCCATCAGTGTTCTCATTTCGACCGATTGCTCACTGACACGTGTCGCGTAACGCAACGTCACACCTGCCGAAATCCTGTTCTTCGCTCTTTTTTCACACGTTCGTACAAAGCCGGGGTCTTGCTGGAGCCCTGGATTTGTCTCTCCTTTGCTCATTTGTACAGAGAGAAACGCAAACTAGTGCACCTAACAATTTGTGGTTTGTCTAACAGAAAGAAAGAAACAATGTGATCATCATTCTCTGCAGGGCAGAAAAGCGGTGGGGTTCGTCAGCACCCTTTGTTCACACACTCCACAAAGCATGCAATATTTCCTTCTTCTTTTCTTTTTTTTTTTTTTTTTCAATTTCTTTCCAAAAGGTTTCAGGGACAAAAACAAGCATTGCATTGGGGGGTTTCGTATGAAGGACATGTTTACCAGAGGGGGTAACCCTTTATAAAGATGTGGGACGGGGATTTGTCAGGGAGGGAAAAGCGCAACTAAACATAGCTAAAGAAAGAAAAACAGTAACGGTGCATTACTTCAAAAGCTCAAAGGGTTTGGGCGTGAACCAAAACCTTTCCACTCACCTCGAACCGTCCGAGTTGTGATCCGATTCATCAGGCTTCGGTTATTTCAAGACTGTTAACGCCACAACGTACGATACTCTCGCCCTTTTGTGCAGCTCTGCAAAGTTTTATTTGCAGTTGGGTTTGAATATGTTGTGATTCTCATCGGGAGTCTTTTATGTTCTTACCACTACTGTCACATCATGACACCCAGCACAGCTTAATGGAGTAAAGCTTCTTATATTTAAATGATTAAAAAATAAAGGAAAAAAATGTAAACGTGCAAAAAAAAAAAAAGTTTTAAAAGATTTTTTTTTTTTAAAAACAACCCACTTTCCCTCCCACTTTGACATACGTACAAACCCAGCATGCTTCTTTGGTACTCTTGACTGTTGTTTTGTGTAAAAAAGAAAAAAAACTAAACAAACAAACAAAAAAAAAAGATGTTGAAACAACTGTTATTTGTCTGTTTATGGTGTAGTCAGATATACATTTTGATATCGCTTATTAAAACACTGCTTTTTCAGCTGAAATAAGTTTGAACCCTGTGTTTCAGTGGACAACGCAACTATGATATTGTTCCTAAATACTGAGAACGAGGGGTCGCGTCAGCAATAGCAAACCTGCCACTGGGTTGCACAGGAATTCATCCATACGTCACTGGATTTCCACAAAGTGTCTCCTGATAATCTCTTGAAACAACACCAGTTGAATTCGGTTGAACCCACACACACACACACTCCGGTGTATATTTGCCCGACACCAGCAATTACAGTATGTCTAGTCTCAGCTTGAGCAATAAGCCATCGGCCCTGAAATCAGCTGAAAATCTCTCCATTCAAACAGAAATCTGAGAGCATGCACCAAACTCGAATCTCTCCTGCACTACCTACACATGCGCTTTTTTATTATTATTATTATTATTATTATTATCATTATTTTTTTATTTCCTCAGTCACATCTCGTTCTGCTCGTTAGGTCTGAAAAAAAGAGTAGAAATCGTCCTCTTTCTCAGTATTTGGATATCATCCTTGCTACAGGCTTATTGATACTCCTCAGTTGTTTTCCACCATATTTTCTTGTATCTGTTACGATAGTTTGTATTGGTTGTAGACTCTCCATTTGTTATGAAATGAACTCATGTATATTCTCAATGGATCTCCACCATATTCATTTCTCTTGCGGAATAAAGAAAATATTTTTGTCCAAGTTTGTCCGAATTTCTGGGTTTTTCTTTTTTTCTTTTTTCTTTTTTCCCTCAATATCTTTGTCCACCTTACTGCTACTGAAAATGAGCTGAAGTGGTTTAGTGGCGGTGTTATGTTTACAGTACTGTGTAAAAGTCTTGAGTCTTTCTTTATATTTTGCCTCAAACAGCCAGACTTTCTTATATTGTTAAGAAATAGGCACTTTGCAGCCTAAAGATACATTTTTTCTTTTACAGTACAGAATTTATTTACATTCATTCATTCTCTGTACCGCTTTATCCTTATATACAGGGTCGCGGGGGCCTGGAGCCTATCCCAGGAAACTTA
>JAOTQY010000015.1:4520228-4531863 GCA_026413445.1 Dolichallabes microphthalmus
GGCTGGGACATGGCAAGTAAGCAAATTAGTGAGAACAGTAGGCAGGGGGAGTACCTTGGAGCGAGAACAACGGCCAGTGTTGCTGTTCCAGAAACTGAACTTCCGACCAATCGGATTCGAGAACAGCAAAACGAAAGGTTATTATTTATTGTTTACTGTACACAAGCACCGGGAGGGTATAATCATAAAGCATAGGTAAAGTGCTCTTCTAATGGATGGAGGATACAGTTTTGTCCTTCTAACAGCTGATTAACACTGGAGCTTTTCAGGTACTAATGATGCAGTACAGGAAATGAGGCAGCCATTATGAGCTTCCTACTGTACGCATTTCTTTTGTTCAGCCAGCTGTTGTGCGTTAAGGTAATTGGATGAAGCTATAAGCCATTCATTTGCTGGAAAGAACAACAGAGGATCATTTTGTAGATTCGCCAGATGAGCGCTATTAGTGTGAGATAAGGTCCTTAGCGGTGACGGTGTAGTGGTGGGAAAGAGACAAAAGAGACAACAGAGCGAGGCTGGAGAAACGAGGGCAGGTAGAGGAGGAGGGGGAGGAGGGGGGGGACACAACATATAGACAGCACTGCATTACAAAGCGTGAGCGGATGTGAAGTGAAGAAGGGACAAAGATGGATAGAATAAGGCAAAAGACTGATGTTTAAGGCAGACATGGAAAATACACACACACACACACACACACATAAAGGAGCACCAGGGTGTGTGAAACAGAGGAGAGGAAGTGATGGAAATCTGTGGCATCTCTCTGAGAAAGTCCTGATCAAAGCTCGCCCCGTTTTTCATTCTGCACTTCACTTTGATGGATGATTTTTTAGAGTTTTTGGAGTTTTAGTCTCATGAGCACAGGACGAGCTGTAGATCAAATATTCTCTGTAATCTGCCAGAACTGAGGCAAACTTCACTTTCTCTCTAAACCGATCACTGATATTCCATCGCTAACTTCATCCCTTATTAAACACGATCCATTTATTCAGTTCTCTCTTATCGCCCTAAATACGAAGCAAACAAAAGGCTTGTTCTTAAACACACGTTACATACAGATCCAAATCTGAACCTGAGCGAAGGAGGGAACGCAAGAGAGCAAGAGAGGAGACGAAAGAAAAGAAGATGAAAGAGAGGAACAAAGATAAAGAATAGAAAAGATTGAAAGATGCAAAGAAAAAAGACAAGTGTATATGTTTCATGTGTATCTTTTGTCTTTATGGATTGTGTGTGTTGTATGTATTGTGTACTGTATATGGCTATTTAGGCGTTGTGTGTATGTATAGTGTATAGTGTTTGTGTGTACAGTATATACAGTGTATGGTGTGTGTGTATGCATTAAAGGAAAACAGTTTTTTTTAAAAACCTAATCTCAGCACAGCTCGTCATGATCCAACACGCTTCTGTATCGATAAAAGAACAAAACCTGTTTCTTACTGACTTACTTCTAATGGAGAAGCAACAGTTGAACTCAATCAATAAACACTCGACACTTAAAATAGACCGCTACACAACACAAAACTACAGCCGTTACACCCGAATGGTGAAGGTGTAGACGGGGACGGACATGAGGGGAAGCCGTTATTGAGTTTTATTCGACTCTCCGGTTAGTCCCGATTCTTCACCGGCTTCGGCTCAGAAACAGACCGTGTTTCCACAAAGTCTTCAACCTGAAAACGAAGTCCTGTCTCCGAAAGGATTTACTGAACAGCTGTGTTCATCTGCACCTTCGACTGAAGAATTTACAAAGACGCTTCAGAGAAACACTTGTTCAGCTTGAATGTTTGTTGGCGCCCAGGGGGTGACCTATGAACTTTGTTTTAAGTGAGCGAACAGGTGGTGAAACGTTATGTAGTGATCATGTACATCCTTACAAACGCAGGAAACAAAAGGCAGGTGAGAAAAATGCAAGATTGTTTCTTCAATCTCTTTAGAAGAGGCTAAAAAATAAATAAACACAGTATGAGGTGCAGCTCATGTGCACTATGTATACAGTACAGTACAGCGTTTCCCAAAGTCTCCATCCATAGGGGAAATGAATACCTATTAGTAAAATGCATTATAAATAAATATTTTACATGATTGACATTTCTTTGTAAACACACGCACCGAGTCGTCTCTCCCACTCACAATGAGCTCGTGCGAACACATCTGGCGTTATGCCTGTAATTGCTTAATTATGCTAATTTGCCCTATGTATGGAGCCTTCTGGGACACCCTGTACAATGGAGGCAATAAACATCATAGTGTAGTGATTATGCGCGAAACTTCCGCAAAGGTAATAAAATTGTGTTGTTTTAAAAATGTAAGGAACGAGCAGTGGTGGGCAAAGTACACAAATCCTGCTCTTGAGTACAAGTAGAAATACCACAGGTAAAATATTACTCAAGTAAAAGTAGAAATCCTGCATTTACAAGTACAAAGTGCACTTGCCTTTAACGTCGCTATGCATCAAAAGTACCGAGCATGAAGTAGCCTTAGTCGTAGAAAAAAGGTCTATACTGTACCTCACTATCTGCCGCCACTTCTGATTTCAAACACCTGCTATATAAATAGGGAAAGCAAATTATGCATAATATAATAATACCATGCATCTCTCTAGTTATGTAATACAACAGCATGCAGAAATGTAGTGGAGTAGAAAGTACAGATATTTGATGTAGTATAAAGTGGAGTTAAAGTACAGAAAGAAAAAAGGATTCAGTAATAAAACTACTCAAGGAAAGTACAGATACGTGAAGCATTGTTCCATAAGAAATAATGTAAATGCAGATAATCTGTTTCTAAAAAATATTACAAATATTACAACAACAAAACAAATTGGAGAGAACGTAATTGGTACTTAGTGGTATTGGTACTGTACCTTCCAGCTCTCGGAATGAGTTCCTCCATGGTACAACAGATCAGTATAACAGTTCAAAAGGAGACTTGCATGGGGGTTAGCTCAGTGGTTAATGTATAAGACTACGGTTCAGAAGGTCCCAGCTTCAAACCTGTTGTGCCCTTGAGTAAGGCCCTTAACCCTCGACTGAGATGTATAATGAGATAAAAATGTAAGTCACTCCAGATAAGGGCGTCTGCCAAATGCTGTAAACGTAAATGCATACTGTAATCAGCATCACATCCCAGGAGCTCCAAGGTGGAGTGAAAAGACATATGAAAGACATTAAACTGTCTCAGTAAGATGGTGGTCCAAGCGCTGTCGTCTCAACAGCTACTGTAGTGTTCGCAAACAATACCATGTAGACGATTCTCACTCTCATCAAACCCTTAAGTGCAGGCTTGAGTGCCCTGTGAATGTGGGCGGGGTCCAAATAGAAGAAACCACGCCCCACGATTATAGAAACATTTCTCTATAGGATAAAGTTGACGAGTGGGGAAGAGCTTTGCAGCGACACTTCAACCATGCCAAAAACTAAAGATAAATAAATAAATGCCCCCTAGGAAATAAATTAAAGCCTGTCCTTTTCTTGCTTCTTTGTTCTCTTTTTGGTCTTTCCTGCATCTCACCACAAGGTGGCAATAGAGGAACCATCACAAAACACAATACAGCAGTGTTTTTACTGGGCATTATACAGAATGGTCTCCCTCTCTCTCTCCCTCTCTCTGAATGCTTATTAGTTTTTTTTCCACGTGTGAACATGTATGTGTGAATAATTTATTACTTTCAGCTCAGTAGATTTCTCACAAGATTGAATTTGCTACTCTTATTAAACTAAGCTTATAGCACTAACCTATTTCCTTAAAATGCAATGAAATGTATTAAATGTAATAAAGTATAGATATTCTGTACAAGCCGAGTTGTTCTTACAGCCGTACACGGAATGTAAATAATTATAAAACTGTTGTGGGTTCACTTAAATAAGCATTAGGGTTTTAAAATCAATGCACATTTTAATTGCTTGTGTTTTTTCCCCTTTGCATGTTGAAGGCTAATAATTATGTAAAGCCATGCTTAAAAAAAACAGATAAATATCCAGACAACTGATATGATATGAATAAAAAAATATCAGCATCTTCAGATACATAATTTCAAATCAAATGCTGCCCTCCTATGGCTTAATTTAGGAACTATCATGAACATTTAAATGAGAGTCTTTATCTCGCATCATCAGATTACACGTAGGAAATAACATATGGAAAGGAAAGATCTCACCTCAGCACGGCTCGTACAATTATCACGTACTGGGAATGATTATAAAAAAATATTTGGATAAAATAAAAAGTGGAAGTATTTCTGAAGAAAAGTGAGAGACATAAGAGACCAAACTTTTTCTCTCACACTAAAGTTATGCCTTCATTACAGGGTAGGCAGCCGACAGCCAGAGGCACGAGTGGGATTTTCAGAAGCGCAGAGCCGTGCAGAATTATTGATGAGCCTGCACAGTCCACACACACACACACACACACACACACACACACACACACTCAAAAACCCTGCCTGTTCTCATGCACAAACAAATGCACAAATGATGCAAGGTTGGGCATCAACATTTGATGGTTATAGTGTGGCTTAAGGAGATGAGAGACGTCCCTCCGCAAGAAGTGGAGAGAAGTGGATCCTCATATTAACCAAAAAAAAAAAGTTGTGGAATGAGCTCAAGGCTCATGCTGAGGCGCTGCTCTGATTGAGCTGTGTGTGACTGAGATCAAAGCACAACCTCCTCATCTTCACCTTTCTGGAAGATAAAAAGAAATACAGCAGAGTGAGAGAAAGACTAACGAATAAGCGGAGGCAGGATCTCAGAGGTCAAGCGGAATCTCCAGGGAGTCAACAGTATTGACTAGACTAGCACGCTCACTGTGTGTGTGTGTGTGTGTGTGTGTGTGTGTGTGTGGAGGAAAGTAGTGGAGATCAGCTTGCATGCAGGTGCATAAGCGAGTGTGTACAGGAGCATATGTTAGCGCAGGTGTGTGTGTGTGTGTGTGTGTGTGAGGAGCTGGCCTTTTACCTCCCCCAAGGGTGCTGGTTTCAGCCGAATGCAGGATGGGATATTTTATCTCAGCCGACGTTCCAATCAATCAGGGTGACGGTGATGGAGACCCCCAGTGGCTAGACTCCTTCTGCCCACCTATTGCCCCTCCACCGTGTTCCATTACTGAGCACTAAAACAAACAAACACACACAGGTCTCATACAGTCTGACATCAAGACAAGATCAAATGCCTTAATTACATGTAATGAATAGTTTATGAGATGACACGTGTCCTGTTCCCAATCATCAATTTATGCTGGTGCTCTGGTCAAGGAAAGAAAAATGTTTAACGGTCAAACTTTGATCTTTCTTTGTTATAGAAAATCATTAACATGCTATGCAGAAATATGTAACATTTCACTCTTGGAGTGTGTTGCGTTCCCATTCGCTGATTTTACACCAGTGCTAGGGGTGTGTGGGGAATGTGGATAATAATAAAAAAAATTAATAAAAAACAACAGGAAAATAAAAACTGCCACAATCAACTTAGGCGAAAAAAATATCCGTACAATGACACCCAGCATTTTTTGCATGTTGAACCAGAGTGCTGGTGAAATTCCTGTGTTATTGAAATGTAAGACATGTTGAAACAAAAATCACCAATATTCAAACTTCACATGGCATGCAGTCATGTAAACACAACCCAACTGTACAAATGCGAAACAAACTTCTCAGTGAACTGTAATTGGCTCTTGTGATTCCAGTGCAAAACAACAACAACAACAAAAAACACCCTAAAATTCCTAAAACTAAAATTCCTGGAAAGTGGAGTGGATTTTGATAGCAGTGAAAAAATCTAAACGATGAATATGAGGGGCCAATTAGTTTCAGCAATCTGTCCTAATGAGATTCTCGTAGTTGTAAATTAAATCTAATCCACAGGCAGAGGTGAACAACCGCCATGCTGGAGGGCCGGAGCCAGGCACAGTTCGGTGATTTTCCTGAAAGAGCACACGTACAGTACCAATCCCTGATAATTAACCGGTGAGCTGAATCAAATTGTCTTTGATCATTAAACTCTCCATCCAGACTCCGGCCGGCCGGACCTCCACCTTCGCAAGTCCGGAGGGATGTTTATTAACTGGATGTACTGTATTTCTCTAACAATATGAAATGTGCACAATTAGCACAGGTACTCATAAATGATTCAGGTCGAGCTCGCTAACGAGTGTGTAATGAGCTGATGAGTTACTGGTGGAATAAAAACATGCTTAAGGAAATGCTACTCTACAGAGAGTCTATCAAAACAGCACAGTGGCGCCGTGAGGAAGAGGAGGAGGAGGAGGAGGGCAGGCAGGAGCGCTCAAGGATTCAGTTACACTCACTGAAAAGATTCTTAATTAAAATATGCAGCTTGTGTGTGTGTGTGTGTGTGTGTGTGTGTGTGTGTGCAACCTACCAAAGCAACAGTCAGGGGTTTAGATCAGTAACAATGTTGAACGAATTAGTAAAAAAAAAAAGTATTCACTGTAGTGTATATATGTGTGTGTATGTATATTTGTAAAATTTAAAAAAATTAAAAAGTTGGCATGTCTGTACACTGAAGATATTTTTTTGGGGGGGGAAGTAAGACAAGTAACAGAACACATCAAGATGGTTTTTGGAACTTTGTTTGTTTGTGCACGCATCACATAAAAACTACTGAATGAATTTTAATGTGGTTTTCACAGGTGTATTTGACCAAGCTTGAGGTAACATATATGCTTTGTTTCATCATAATTGGCCCAGGGGAGTGGAAGATATGGTAAATTGTATGAAATTTGGAAAACGCACTTATCATGAAAAAATAAAACTGACCTTGGAAAAATCATTAGTTCATTTCAAGATTCAACAGATGGCGCTGTACATTTTTAAATATGTGTTTATGAGTGTGCAATCTTAAAATCTACATAATAAACGCGACCTTACATCTTCGTTCCGCATACCTCACAATAACACACAAAAAATGTTTATTCCAAAATGTAACAGATGCCGCTGTACATTTTTTAAAACGCACTGTGAAGAACAAAGTTGCGGACATAGTTAGTGTGCGTGTTTGTCTGTATACATAAATGAACAGAAACAGTGGGGGAAATACTGTAAGTATTTGATCCCCTGCAGATTTTCTAAGTTCGCCATCTCACAAAGAAATGAAGGGTTTATCATTTAAAAGAGTTTTGGTCTCCATTTTAAAGCTTAAAAATTATTTGGTATCATTTTAGCAGAACAGCCTACTGTATCATTTTCTGCTCTTCTTTGTATGTTTTACCATCTCTAATCAACTTTTGAATCAAAGTGCGCTGGACAATGTCTGGACGACCCAGTTGACTCTGATTTTCAGAGAGAAATGCACAGGACAACCGTTTCTGCATTCATCCCTAAATAAGGGGAACTTGTCTGACACCTGGTTTCCACAGAATAATTTCTCTCTCTAATTGAACTCCACACTGCTACTTTTTTTGAACAGACTAATATTTGTTTTTCCTCACTTACATTAAACTAATAATACATTTAGCACATTTTTCTTCATGCTGTGATTCAGAATAGAACGTTCATGGAGTCCAATGCATTCATGTGATTTAAATAAAAAATTATTATATGGATATGGAGCTTTACTCACTTTTAGCATTTTACAATATATATATATATATATATATATTTTTTTTTTTAAGGAGTAAAATATTTTGTGTGACTTCCTGGTTTTCCAAATCATATAGCAAAAACAAAAAAGAAAAAAAAAAAGAAAAAAGAAACAAAGGAGGTGTCCTAATTTCCAGCCAACACGTTCCCTGTTTTGTCCATCGTTTATTCTTTTCATCGGCAGAACATCAGGGAAAGCCAGACCCTGCACACCTTTCACTCAGCCCCCCTGGATTAATTTATGGCATTCGTTCTTCCACGGAATCACACTTTCACACGCTATTAGCCTGGCACTCATCAGGCCACGTTGCTGAACATGCGGTGCATGTGTGCATGTATACAGTACACATATATCATAATGAATAAGGCTCATTAGATACCTGGCACAGGCTGCCATGGAGAACAATTAGCCCACAGCACAGCGTTGCTCTCGGTCATGCTTTAGCCAGGTGGAGCTCGTCGCTAATAGTGAACGAGGCTGGGAAATTAAAGCATGTATTATTATCTGTATTATAGTGATGCACTTGTTTTCAGCGCTAACCTCTGTTAGCAGGAACAGATGGTCTGCACACTCCTGAAAGATGTCCACTTACAGGATGAGATCATGTTCTACTGTAGTTCAGTAGGAACCCTCTCTCTCCTCTAATAAGCTGTAGTGAGAGCAGAAAGCGGACAAATAAATTCAGAAACATTGTCGAACCCCATGGCCCTCGTTCAGCTCACGGCCCCGTCAGGCCGCATAGCCTGGGATGGGAAGCTCGTGTAGAGAAACGCAGAACGAGAGTGGATTCGCACCAGTCAGGTGTCAGATACAGGCTCGAGCAGCAATTCATCACCGACAGCAGCCGCCTGTCACAGAAGGAAGAAGGCTTGGGGGTGTACGGATTACGACATACAGCTTGTCAAAGTCCCGCCATCCCCCTACAGCCCATGACAGATTTTATTTATTTATTTATATATTTTTTGAGAGGTGGAGGCTTCTCTCTCACAATCTCACATGTACAACATTTAAAGACAAACTTGCCCACACGTACAGACAGAAAATCCAGCTGAGTGAAGCCAGAGCAGAGACCAATTATCCTCCACTGCAGGCGACTTTTAAGCAGACGGGATAACCTGTGACCCTTTCGTCTTCATTCCACAGACTAGATGGAACGCAGACAGTCACACGGTCCACGGCAGAGCCGGCACATACATACACTAATCTAGTGAGGCTCCATTATTGGCGGCCTTGTCACAGCTGATTCTCAGCGTGCCATGTCAATTAACCTCTCGGTTTATCTTACACCTCGCTCACCCACTCTTTTGTTTTAGGGCTGCCCTAACTTCCTGGGGCTTCACCACAGAATTACAGATTGTGAAGGAAATGTAATTGTCAAAATAAAATAAAAAGCAATCAAAGTACAAAGAATTACTTTAACTTATGATGTAAAAAGTGAGAAATTACAGATAAATGTCAAAACCAAAGCACAACTTAATATAACGTACAGCCCTATTGCTAAGCGGATAAATACTTTCTTACGGCTAAAAAACTATAAAATACAAAAGGGAACAGAAATAATTAGATTATTAAATTTTTTATGGAAAGCACCAGAAATATCTAAACATTCTGACAAAGTTAATCCAAACCCAAACAAAGGGAATTCTACTTCTACTAGTAAATTTCTTTTATGACAAGGGGTGTTCAAGTCAAACCAGGAATTGTGATGAAACCTCTAGTGAATAAATGCATAAAACCAGTTGACATACAGAGAACTTCAAACAGTAAGCACAATACTTAGACTCATTTGCATGATGCAAACGTTTAATAATCTAAAAAAAAAAAAAAAAAAAGTCTGTGAATGCCGATCAAAGGAGAGGTGCTCAGAGGCCACTTCAGTCGTTCCTGTAAACATTCGGTAACTTTAGCGCCTGATCCTTAAAAATCAAGAGATACAAGAAATTTGTAGAATAGATGCATCTGTCTGTGTGAGCTGTACACAGAATCATTCACCAACATCACATTACAGGAACTCGGCTGGGAGTTATCGCCACATCGACCCCTACGGTCTCGATTAAAGGAGTTCCTGGGAAGCCAGCGTTTCAGACATCTGATCATGGTTCTGATGTACTGAGAAAACTTTCTACCTCGATGGTATCCAAGCACTAGAGAAACACTGGGATGAGTGTACAGTAATAGTGTAGTGTAATAGTGTTGCTGTTATTCTGCCCAATCAAAAGTCCCAGTTTGACTTGGACACCCATCATTATTATTATTATTATAAAGTAGTAGTAAAGCAACTAAACCAGTTATGCAAGTTTTTTTTAATGTTTGTTTACAAAAATTCTATACACTTTTAAAATTAATATTCAAATGTAATTAATATTGCAGGAAGTGGGAAGATAAACATCAAAACAGGCTAATTTCTTTTGTCATGTAGTATAATTCCCCACAGTGTGAAAGAGAAGATAGACTCATACTGTAATGATACTGTACATTTACCCCCCCCCCCCCTATAGTCCTAATATGGCTTTGAAATCAACAATAAAACATTGAACTGAACCAGACCCAACACCACTTTACTTTTTACAGTGCAACGTTCATTAGAATAAAGAAAATCGGATCTGGATGAAACATCACCAGTTCGGATATGTTGAGAAAGGTCCTTGTATCTAGCTTATACAAAACTGCTTTAATTTGTGATTTTGTCTGTTGATCCAGAGAATACTCTCTTAATATCTATTTAAATTAAATATTAAGTTTATAGCTTGGAGTGTATTTTAGATCAACATGAGAGCACTGGTCTAAAAGAGCTTCATCATCTATACGGCTTAAAGTCTGCACAATTAAAATCATTAAAATCAGGCATATATTCACTTTCTTTAAAAAAAAGATCTTTATTGTTTTTGAGGAAGGAGTTACAACAAACATGCGTCTTTACCACAACAGAAATGATATTGCACTGGTTTAACTAGCAGTTTTTTTCTCTTTTTTTCTTCTTCAAATCCCATCTCTGGCCATTCGTTACTGTACAACCTGCCTTGTGCAAAAGAAGAAAAAAAATGAACACAAGACATATACTACAATCTCCATGTACTGTAGCCGGGGGATCCCGCAGGAACAGTGGTGTAGGCACCTGTTGTGTTCTGTCCAGTTGTTATTTCACATACTCATTATTATGATTATTATTTGAAATATGACCATGATGGCGGTTTATTTTATTTACTGGTGCTTCAGTGGTTTCACTTTGTAGACAGAAGGGCTGGCTGTAATCTCACACGCCCACAGTGTGCTAGTGTGATGCCATATGGCTGCAAGACTTATTAGTGAACAACTCCACAGGATTCTGGCACTTGAACCAAAATCTAAATACATAGTGTATAGCATAACGAACAGACAATGAGTCACTCTTTCTTCCTAATTGTTTCCAGATTGAACATTAACTTTAATATTAATTTATATTAACATTACAGTTACAGTGTAGAATTATTACGTTTAACCATGAGCTGTGGACTGTAATGGACACGGAGACGAACAATGAGAGATCTCTCTCCTCCTTAAAAACACCTTGGTGCAATCATGAAGATTGTATGTACGGCTGGTCAGTTCGTTAGAGAGAGAGGAGGAAAAAAAACATTTATAACATTTATAACTTCTTACATTGAAATCGGAGATGTCTGATTTAATAACCTCCTGTTAGGATTATAAACACAACTGGTTTAAAGCTTATTAGATGGTTAATCGCTAATCCATTCATTTTAATAACATTACAGTCCACAGTTGATGGTTAAAAACTAAGCCACTAACACACTTCAAGTCATCTCTACCCACCTCCACAAGTCTAGACTCCATTCTAGACTCAGTCCTACTGTAATAATCAGGTTAAAGGTTTATCTCGGGTTTATCTTCTAGATTGCTGCAGTTTGGTCCTGTGAATTTCAGCAGAGTCACTTAGATGCAAAAACACTAAGACAAAACATGTAAAATACTCAGAGAGAGAGAGAGAGAGAGAGAGAGAGAGAGAGAGAGAGAGAGAGAGAGAGGGGGGGGGGGGGGGGGGGGAG
>JAOTQY010000015.1:4555698-4569400 GCA_026413445.1 Dolichallabes microphthalmus
TGGGCCAAACTTCGCTGAGTGATGATGGTAGAATATAAAGGTCTTGACTAAAACAACATGCATGAGGAATCACAAAGAAGTTTTCATTTTCTGCAATGGAAAAGTACTCGAACTAGTTACTTTTATCAGAAGGTAACACTATAATGTAACTGATTACTTTTTAATGACAATAATTTCGTAATGTAATTAGCTACTTTAAAAAGTAACGTTCCACAACACTGGCTCTTGTTCCTAAAAGCAACGATAGTTGTTATAATGGATCGACAATGTAACTAGTTGATCCATGAGCTACACACTCAAACAGTAGGAATATGTCCTTTAGACGTGAAATTAGTCTTGGCTAATATATTATCATGAAGCAGAAGAATCCAGACAGAAGGTCGTACTGGAATTACTAAAAAATTCTGAACAATCAACAACGACTAAGTTCTGACGAGTCTCAAAGTAAAAGCGTTGCAGCTTGACTGGGGGTTGAATTAGGATGGGGTGACTGGATGAAATGAATTGCAATGGCACAGACAATGATGCTCGAAACAGACACACACACACACACACACAGAGTGATGAGAAAGAGTACCTGTCAGCCCTGTGTCCGTGACTGTGTGGGGAAAGAGGACAGCATTAACAAGAGTGCAAGTGTGTGTGTGTGTGTGTGTGTGTGTGTGTGTGTGTGTGTGTGTGTGTGCGAGCTTGTGCGTGTGCGCATATGAAAGTAATGCTTCGTATTTCCTTCACGCAACATTTGCCACACTGACTGCAGTTTAATTTCAAGGCAAGTACCACCATTGTCCATTAGATGGCACTGTTGATCTACTGAAGATTCATTTAAACATTTCCTTTTCCTCTCCACGAGGTCGCCCTTTCTGTCCAAGTGTTAATTCGTTATCATCTTGTCTGCGGCTTAGAACAGATTCACTCATTAGCTCGCGCCTCGTCATTTTTCAAAGCTACGCAGAAACGTTACAGGATAATTACAAGCGGCTGATAAACCACGGGCGGACGAGACACGGAGACTGGTCTCACTCTGAACAGCAGGAGGTGAAGGAGTGTCATTTCTCAAAAAAATAAATAAATAAAAAAGTGACACGTCCTGAGCTGTGCGAGACACTCACCTGCGAGCAGGTACGAAGGAGAAGTGTGCTGCGGTGTTGGGGGAGAAATTGCGTGGGCTGTCCAGTGGGCTGCTCCCTATAAACGAGAGACAGAGAGAGAAATGTAAGACGGTGTTACTTCTTTCTGTTCTCGCTATTTAGTTCAATCAAGCTCACACTGAAATTGAAAAAACCTGACATATTTCACACTAATCATTTATAGTAAACCAGCTCGCTCCTTTTTATGATGTCCTTTTTTCTCCCCCTCTGTGCTCATTAACCAGCTGTACAACCTCTATCACTCTCTCCTCTCCTCTCCACAGATACACCCTTTAAAAATAGAGTTCCTGAAGGAGGGAGGAAAAATTTCAAATTATGACTCTGATCAAAAGATTTTTTTTTTTTCATCTCAAGTCCTCCTTTCCTGAGTGAACATTCAGTTGAAAATAAATGACAAGGTAAAGTGGAAGGAACAACTAATCTCTCTATTGATGCAGGCCTCACATGAGGAGAGAGAGAGAGAAAAAAACAAGCTTTCATCATTTGTAGAAGAAAGCTTCTCTGGCGATCGATGTGCTCTGTGCTCCCAGGCAAAAAGCATCGAAGAATGCTTTTCAAAAGACGTGCTAAATTGGTTATAAATCTCCGGGCTTCCGTAGCTCGTGCCTGGTTTTCTAGCGTGGGGTTTATGAAGAAAACACCGAAAGCCAGACATTAGCCTGTGGAGAAGCCTTAATCCTCAGGTGTCATTAATCAACCCGGTCAATCCGAGCAGTGTGTGCGTGTGTGTGTGTGTGCTCAGACACCTGACCGAGGAGGGGGCGACGCTGAGGTCACACCCACCTGCGTTAATAATGTATTTGCCAACCAGCCAGTGCTGAGAGCTTTAATATTAATGAGCGCATCTTTCTTTGTCAGGAAGTGTGAGATGGGCCGGCACACAGAGAACATGTAGAACAAATCGCGTTGAAAAAATAAACCAGGTCACGGCGAGGTTCTTGGGAAGAACATGATACATTTGGGGTCCAATTTTGGTTAAAATAAAGAAAATGTAAATGTATAGCTGTATAAGCTGATCCTGTATCTGCAACGTGTGACAGATTTGACCACAACGCAACCGTTCATCAGATTACTGAGCTCATACTGTAGTAACTATTTCTCTGACTTCCTAACTGGTCTTAGACAAAGTGAGAGTATTCCACACTGGGACACACACTAGGACATACTGAGACAAACTCATTCATCACGGTACACCATATCTCTCTCTCTCTCTCTCTCTCTGTTTAACACCAAGGACACCGAAGATTAATCTAGCATTAAGATTAATAGGTTTGGTTGAAGATCGTTACCTTAATTATGAGGAACAGTGAATTCCTGAATTATTGGCACCCTTAAACATCACTGATTTAGCTTTTCTAATCAAAACTATTCACGTTTATTCTTCAGTTTAGAGCTTCTCTTCAATCTTTTATCAAAATACTTTTAGACACGGTATTGTTTAAATACTGTATGTCTTTAAAATCCCTGTAAAATGTATCCAATCTGGAAACCTTAAAGTGCTGACTTGCCATATGAATAAAGAAATAAATGAATGAACGCTACACAAAGAATTCGATTACCATTAAAGAACAATCAGAATAAAACATGTTTAAAAGTATTTGAAGAATAATTTTTATAACTTTTCTTACTATAATTTTTTCTTCAAGTAAGACTCCTTTCAGTTTGCTTAATTTTTATTATTATTTAATTTTTTTTATTCTAGTTGGAAGGGAACCGAACTCATACCAGTAACAGGTGACTTGTTTCCAGCTCAGCTGCATGAGTTAAACATTGTCACTGTAGAATTTTACAGTCAGAATTTTATAAACGCTGAAAATTGTTCTACCTCACATTTTTATATATTGAAAAGAATATAAACGATCAGACAACTGAGATAAATCTTAACCCACACCTAGTATTGCAAAAAGGCAGGTGAGCTACATTTTTATCCAATGAACAAATTCTTTTTTAATACCCCAATTCAATTCAAGTTTATTAGTATAGAGCTTTTAACAACGGTCCCTGTCGCAAATCCGCTTTACAAAATTAAACAATTAAGGAAATACATTTTAAAAAGATAGACTATAACAAACTTCCTGAGATGAATTAATTTGTGGCGATATCAGAGTTACAGGCCCATGAAAAAGGATTTGTTTCTGAAATTTTTTTTCCCACATATTTTTCACAAACAAATACTTGAAATTATCAAAAAAAAATGTATATTACATAAATATTACCTGAGTAAATATAAAATGCAGTTTTTAAATGGTCATTTCATTTATTAGGGGGGGGGGACCTATCAAACCTGCCTGGCGCTGTATTAAAAAGTCATTGGAACAGCGGTGACCCTTTCCAGTAGTAGAACTGACCGAAATGACTCCAAGGGCACGAAGACGACTCATCCAGGAACTCATGAAAGAATCCAGATAACATCTAAAGACCTGTAGGCCTCACTTGCCTCAGTTAAGGTAAGTGTTCATCATTTCACTATAAGAAAGAGAGACTGGGGGAAAAGATGGCATCCGTCGGAAATGGCATCTATGAGTTAACCCTTAAGGTTTTGGGGTGGCTTAGTCAAAGTCCGGACTTAAATCCGGTTGTGATCCTTGAACAGGCAGTTTATGCTCGAAAACACATCCAATATGGCTGAAATAAAATAATTCTGCAAAGAAGAGAGGGCCAAAATTCCTCCACATTGACGTGAAAGGGTGGCACAAACCAGATATAAGGTTTAGGGGGAAATTACTTTTTCCAAATAGGGTGGGTAGGTTTGGACAGCTTTCTTCCCATAATAAAAAAATGATCATTTAAAAACTACATTTAGTATTTACTCGGTTTATCTTTGTAAAATATTGCAATTATGTAATTGTAATATTTTAAATGTTTGATGGTCTGAATCATGGAAAAGGGCAAATACTTTTTCATGGCACTGTATGCTTGTCCCTGCTTGCACTTTGCATAAAAAAAAGAAAAAACAGTCACCTTACCCTATGTAATTTTCTTTGTACAAATGTTTATTTTAGGACTTATACATTTATTATTATTATTATTATTATTATTATTAAGGCATCACCAAAAAAATATTACAACATTAGTATTATAGCAAAAATTTTTATCTTACAGGAAAAATCTAAATATTATGTGCAAGACCCCTTTACAGACAAAAAAAAAAACAAAGCTTATGTATTTTGTACGGATAAAAAAAAAAGACGTGAAAAAGGACTGTGTGTAGTTTTGCCAGAAGTTCAGTAAAACTAAACAGTTCATTCACCTTATAAAACTGATTGTACCCGAGACTACATTTTCGGGTACATTTGACTACTGGATGTTTCATTAATAACCGTTTAATGCTTTTGGCATCTTTCTGAATGTAGAAACGTATTTTTAAAGACATCCTTACTCTACAGCAGTTATTTGCACATTCCTAAGACTTTTGTACAGTGTTGTAGTCAAGGTGATACAAGACGCCTCCTAGGGTTAGTCCTGATCTCACAGAAAAACAGGAGGTTTTTGGTTTAGGTTTTTCCCCCGTCATTAGAAGCATGTTGCTGCTGTACATACTGTAAATGTACAAAAAGGTGCCAGTCTATAGTGCTCACAGATCTGAGCGGCTTTGTCTAATGATAAAACTGTTGAGGAACCATGCTGAGGGAGAAATCGGCCTTCTGTCTGCGTGTGTGTGTGTGTGTGTGTGTGTGACAGATTGGAGAGGCTACAGTGAGTGAGGCACTGTGCGCTAACACAAGAGCAGAAAATGGAGAAGATCGTTTAAATTCTACCAGTATAATACAGATCCTCCGTGTGGTTTTCACACTCCCCGTGGTGACGCTACCCGCTTCGACAACCGTGTAAAGTCAGGCTTCAGCTCTGTGCGGCCGAATTCATTTGACTTGCTTCACGGCTGCACCTGTTTTCCTGCTCCTTAATTAATACTTTTCCATTATTGCACCTAATTTTGGGTTTTTAAACTATTCCTGTATTTCACAAATGACCTGTTAATGTAGATTATTTCACTAAAACAAATCTTAATATGGTCTTAATCTTTATTATCCCCCCCCCCCCTCTGTATTACCCTTTCATTCCCTTAATTTTCTCCTCTTTCTGCTGTTAAATTAAACAGAGATGTTCACTGTTTTGGTCTAATAACAGGTCAACAATGAAGCGCGGAAGCCCAGAAATTTGTTAAAACAAATGCATCCTTGTCCAAAAGATCATAAGCTTCATCACGACATCATCATAAATCATACTTCCAGTTGTTGACTGTTTAATGAGCGACAAACTTGTTTTTAATGCTTAGTTGCCAGAGCGGTGAAGCTAGCAGTCTCATGCGAATATCTTTATTCACATCATGTATTATTCCTTTATTAAGCTGTAACGTAGAGTAAAGCTAAATCAGTTTTTGCTTTTTTAAGGAATAGGTCATTTTTTTTCTTTTGTGGATAACAGATCTACAAAATTTCTGACACACGGCACATTTGTACTGAAATCCTGAGTGAAAATAACTTCTATTTAGTGACAAACTTTTTGTATGGGCGTCCTTGCGAGGTTAAAAGCAAACCAGAGATAAACTATAGAACAGCTGGTTAAATAGTCAGTCACGCCAGCTCATAATCTTCAGCTCATGAGCACTTGTGGGGAAGGAATCGGTCTTGATCAATAAACATGTTCTACACACAGCGAAGGCCTTTTCATCGAGACTGTACCTGACTCGCCTCGGTTTTATTTCTCCAAATATTAATAAACGATATTACACTTTAATTCAACACTTGAGTTCTGTCTAACCACATGAACAAATTTAAGTCATTTAAAAATATATATGACTCACAGCTTTGCAACCTTGTTGCTCCATTTCTTTCACTTATAGAGTCAATGAGTTGCTGTGAGATTGTGTGCTAAAACATCCACGGCTATTGATCAGCGTGAATCAAGATGAACACAGTGACTCAGCGTTTTATTCAGTGCTTACCCGAACATTGTTCCTCTGTTCATGAATGGACTTGAATTAAGAAACAAATTGAGGAGACGAGTCTATTGAAGTAAAAATAAATCTTGCAAGGAAGATGTGTTGTCTGTCCTTTAAACATGCTATGTTTTTAATTCTGTACAGGGGACAATGGATGATGTTGGGAAATTAAATAGCTATCTACGCTTCCTAACGAAGATTCAGTGGAAGTTTGGTCAAAAAGTTCCATGAATGCTCAATTTTTTTTCAAAATAAAATAAAAAAAATGAGTACATACATGTGAGTCAAGTGACACAAAGTCAGAACAGGGTGGTCAAACCTTGATTTTCAATTTAAATTAAACAAGGCCAATCTGTTCCTAGCCAATTCTCAATCTAGAGTTCGAGCTACAGTCGGTCTCTTATGTCATGATATGTGATTTAACTGCCAATTAACAGCTTGATACACAGTCATGTGATGTTGGAATGGGGAGGGGATTAAAAAACAAGACCACAATAAAGAAAACCTAGGTCTGACATACGGTTCGGGGTGTGCTCGTGTCTGCTACTTAAAAACCTATCAAAACATCTGACATTCCATCACCTGAGGAAATCTCAACCTGCTTCCCCTCAGAGACATGTGAAGCCAGCCATCCACGCCGGTTTTGGACCTGGAGGAACGTGCTACTACCTTCGTCCTCATACACTTCCTCATAGTCGTGATGGGGCCGTAAACTTGTGCTGAAAAGTAGTTGATAACTTTTTGTGTGACATCGTAGTGTGATGCTTCCCCCCCACCCCCAGTACCTGGGGCTATTTGGAGATCAGAATATAAAATTCCCCCTTTTCTAAAATTACATCATAACGGTGTTGGTACAGTATGTCCCATTTAATTGAATGTGCCCATTCCATTGTCACTGACTTTGTGTGATGAAACAATAAAAGGCTTGTTCCTCTCGTTCCCATTTTAATTTGAAAACTTTTAAGAACCCAACACACTGACTATGCTTAAGGAGTCAATCTGTCCTGTCCCAGCTAATTAGGTTTCTTAGTTAGCTTTTCTGTTTATTTATGTTGTAAATTTGTTGCTTGTAGCACCTTGGTCCTTGAGGAACGTTGTTTCGTTTCACTGTGTACTAAACTGTATACGGTTAAAGTGACAAAGCCTACTTGACTTGTAAAATCTACTGTAAAATGAACAGTTAATCTGAGCGTGGAGTCTTTACCAGTATGTCCATGTAGTGGTGAGTGAGGTCTGGGTAAAGTAGGAGAGGTGCTGGAGGTCACTATCAGGCTCTTCCTGTTGCTCGTCCGACAGCTGATTTAAAAAAAGAAAAACAAAAACAATGTTACATCATTATGCACACACACACACATATCTATCTATCTATCTATCTATCTATCTATCTATCTATCTATCTATCTCTCTCTCTCTATATATATATACACACACACATACACACATATATACAGTATGCACTGTACATCTAGAAAATCCACTTTGAACTGAGCCTCACATGAAGTGTACAAGGAAAGCGCACGGCATGCAACACATGATCTGCGACGTAACCTTACCTACTGTAAAAGCTCTTTAAGGCTCAAAAAAAAAAAAGAAGAAAAAAAAAAGAAAGAAACGTCCAATATCACAGGAGGTCCATGCAGTTAGTCATGCTGTGTGTGTCCACCCTGTGAGTGTCCCATTTAAGCAGGATGAAAAGCACTAATAGTCCAGTTTTCTCTCTCCTACTGGTTTAAAAGCCTCATCAGAGCTGACAGAGGAGAAAAGGCTTCACACCAGTTTCACTTGAGAGCTGCTTCCAGCCGCTCTAATACCACATCACGCTCCGCTGAGCACACGCCGGAGTCCTGACTGCGCAAGAGTGACAGCGGCTTCTTTCCTATCTCCAACACACACACACACAGCTGCTGTAGGAAAGCAAGTTTAATAAGGTCATATAAGTATTTTATATATATAAAAAAAACCGAACACATTTTCATCTTTTCACAATCAGCAGCACGGTGTAATGAAGGAAAAGAGGGAGGTCTGTGCAAGACACAGTTCATTCCCCAGGGACGGAGGAATAATAACCAAAACTGTGCCAACATACTCCTTTTTGGTTCATTGTGTATGCAAGATCAGCTCTTCTTCACAGTATGAACTGTAAGCCCAAAGCTGTTAAACAGCCGAATTGTCTCACGTCTTTTACCAAATTGGACCATCGGATGCTGCAGAGTTTTTTATCAGTATTATTTTAAAAATTTTTCCTTTTTAATTTTTAGACACAGTAATATTATTAGACACACATCATAAACTTGGAATTTTTAATTTTCAGCTTTAGGATTTAGCCGGCTGTTATGACCTTATAACACAAACGCACCTCGAAATTCAGAATTAAGGAATTTGCACAGTAGTTTCAGTATGTGAAGAACAGAGCAGACAGATGAGAACATTCAAAGTGGAATTTCAGCATTTTAGTTCAAATCAGTGTAAAATTCATCTTCATCTTTAGTTTGCCTTCTCACTGCACACTTTTAAATGAAATAAAAATAGTCAAGAGTTGCATGCAGTGCTGAAAAAAAAAACACGACAAACTCATTCATTCGTCACTCAAGAAATCCGCCAAAACAAACAAACAAACAAACAAAAAAATCCATAAATATTTTATCTCCATGTGTATGTAGAAATCAGAAAACAAAAAAAAAATCCCCAAAGCCCAGAGAAGACGTACTCTTATTACAGACATGACCAGTTTAAAGACATTTTCTATATGACATTCACTAGGTTTTCTTTTTTAGTCTTTTTAGTTAGCCACAACATCTGCTCAGGACGTAAGACATTTCCACAGCTCTGTCCTTGGGCCCATTCTGTGTGGTGTTTCTGCACATTTTATCAGCACACGTCTGCAGACAAAATTTCACCGGCATTACCGAAACACACGACACCTTCAGTTCGCTTTCTGTATTTGGGTCGATTCAGAATCTCACTCCAGTAGAACCGGGCTACTGTTTGACTAGAACCAGAGCGAGACCATTTTGCTTAGACGGGGTTTGGGTTCAAGCCCGGGTGTTATCACTGCGCTGTGAATTACACAGGAAGCTCAAATGGGGGGAAGAAGAAGAAGAAGAAAAACAATCACACCCATACAAAACATCACACATCATGTGTAGCTGTTACAAGGCAGGAAATAGTGTTTTCATTAAACGTAGTTATAACGGATTAAAAACTATGGCATCAGGCTATAATGGAAAATAAATCAACAAGGTCAAAATAACTCTGATTTTCATCATGCTGCATCACATCACCTTAATATAGTTCAGTTCAGCCTTTATTCATCACATATGCATTACTGCACAGTGAAGTTCATTGCATATCTTTTGCATATCCCCATCTGGGGTCAGAGAGAGGGGTCAGCCATGATACGGCGCCGCTGGAGGAGACAGGGTTAAGGGCCTTGCTCAGGGGCCCAACTGGTAGAGCTTGGGCACGAACCGCCGACCGACTAATTGCAAGTTGGTGGTTTTGGGGTTTGAACCCAGGACCTTCTGATCAGTAGATCCAATGCCTTAACCACTAAGCATTTTATTCCTTACTGAGGAACATTTAAGATTCGTTCTGTAAATAATTCCTCCTGAATTTGTAAATAACATACAAAATAAAATAAAAAAAGTTTTACTGCCATTTTCACATTTTTAATTTAAGGCATTTGGCAGTAAAACTTATCCAGAGTGACTCGTATTTATTAGATTGAACATTTAAGCAGGTAAGGATTAAGGGCTTTGCTCAAGGGTCCATCAGTGCAGTTACAGATCTGGGTTTCAAGCTCCAGCACCGCCATGTTTCCACTGTTGCGCCCTTGAGCAAGGCCCTTAACACTCCAGGGGTGCCGTACACTGACTGACCCCAGCTTCCCTACGGGCATATGTTTGAAAAAATATATAATATCACTATCCTGTAAGGTGCATGTGACGAATAATTGAACCGTTCTTTCTTTTTCTTTCTGTCACCTTTTGAACCACAATATATAAGTATTAAATCTCGTTAGAACATTCTGAACGTTACCTCTGCAAACCAGCGTCTGACGGTCATGACGTACATGAGTAATTACACAGATACTGTAGAGAGAGCTCTTGAGTGAGCTTAGTAAACAAGTTTGGTGATAAACTATGTACTTGTACTCACATGAAACTGCTGTGTTTTCACACCCCGCGAGTCCCTTTTTAACAAACGCAGCAGGAGGGAGCGCTAAGAGGCTTGCATTAACCGCTTCGGAAAGCTAATGACATACACGACCAGTGAGCGAGTGGAGTACAGACAGGGCCGATCTCACCGAAACGACACGCCGTCATCGAAATTAAAAGGAACAAAACTGAAGCCACGGCGCATTAGCATAGTAATGCGCAGCTGTGGTGAGTTCACGGTTAGGGTTTAATTACTGTAATTCAGCACGGAGAACCTTTCCTAGCATCCAAAGGCTGGAATAAACCGTATGCTATTTCTGGTGTTATTGCATCTTACTGGAGGTTCAAGGTTGTTGTTTTAGTTTTTTGTTCTTGTTATTATCATTAGCATTTATAATATCATTAGATTTAATCGTCATTATTCTTGCTGTCATCTTTATTATTAATGTCATTGTTATTATTGTTCTTCCTGTAATAATTAGTTAAACGTAATTGTTCTTGCTGTTATTATCAATGTTATCATTATTAATAATGTCTGTTTTTATTGCTCTTATTATTATTATTATAAACACTATTGTTATTGCTGTGCTTCCTGTAATCTGTATCATTATTAATGTCATTAATTTTTTTCTATTGTTACTATTACTATTATTATAAATGCATTGTTGATACTGTGCTTCCTGCAATCGCCATCATTATTGTCATCATTTTTTTTTTAGCTATTATCAGCGTCATTATTAATGTCATAATAGTTATTGTTCTTGCTATTATAATTATTAATGAGTTTTTCCAGCAATCATCATTATTCAAGTAATTGTTATTTTTCTCGCTATAGCTCTCTGGTTATTAATGTCTTTATTATTGTTACTGTTATTATTAATGTCATTGTTCTTCCAGTAATCTTTGTTGTTAATTTCCTTGCTATTTTCCTCATTATTAACATCCTTGTTACTTGTCTGCTCATCCAGTAATCATTATCATTAATGTAATTTTTATTTTTTCCTCTATATCTCTAATTATTAATTTAATTATTGTTGTTTTTCTCGCTATCACTGTTTTTATTCATGTCATTATTTATATTGCTATTATATATACTCATTAAATTATTATTAATTATTTATCTAATTAGTATTTTTCGCACTATAGCTATCTGGTTATTATTGTTATTATCATTATTATTTAATGTCATTGTTCTTCCAGTAATCTTTGTTCTTATTTTTCTTGCAATTTTTCTCATTATTAATGTCCTTGTTACTGTTTTTGCTATTACAATTATTACCAATTATAAACGTCTTCGTTCATCCAGTAATCATTATTAATGTAGTTATTTTTCTCATTTTCTCTGATTTAATCTGTGTGCATGGAGTTTGCATGTTCTCCCCGTGCTTGGTGGGTTTCCTCCGGGTACTCCGGTTTCCTCCCACAGTCCAAAGATAAGCAGGTTAGGCTAATTGGCATTCCCAAATCGCCCGTAGTGTGAGTGTGTGTATGTATGTGTGCCCTGTGATGGATTGGCACCCTGTCCAGGGTGTACCCTGCCTTGTGCCCTAAGTTTCCCTGTATATAAGGATAAAGCGGTACAGAAAATGAATGAATTAATTAATTAATGTATTATATGCAAGGTTTTTTTTTTTTTTTGCTATTATCATCACTGTCATTATTCATGTCAGTATTGTTATTATAATTAATAAAGTCATTGATCTTCCAGTAATTTGTTATTTTTCTTTTTCTATTTTTCTCCTTATTAATGTCATTTTTATTGTTCTTGCTATTATAATTATTAACCTTATTATTCTTCCTTTTATAATTTTTCGATCATTTATCATCCTTGTTATTGTCCTTGTTGTTTATGGCGTCACTGTGATCATTATTAATGGTCATTGTTGTTATTGCGGTCACCGTTATTACTGTTCTTATTGTAGCTGTCGTTATAATATTGTCACTGTAACTGCTGCCATCAACATCATCGTTGTTGCCACTGTAGCTGTTTGTTCCTGCTGTTATCATCATTGTTAATAATATTGTCATTGCTGTCATCATTATCATCGTTTTTCTGGGTCTTCATTATTAATATGATGGCGTCATTGTTGTAATCGTCAGTATAGCCTGTTAATCTCATTCTGTAAATCATCATCACCGTCACTATCGCCATCATCCTTGCTGCTGATATTATTGTGGAGTTAATTGCGAAAGGTCATAATTAACTCCATAATGGTCAATAACGCATTTTGTCAAAACTGAATTTTACTTCATTTGAATGTTTACAACTGGAACAGGACAAGTCATGAGTGAGGAGTTACGCTGCCTGCTCAAGGAGCCGAAACTTGGCACTGCTGGGAATTTAAACCTCACTGTGAGGAGCTCGCAATCTAAAGACTCTCACAAAGCTGTTTAACCGACAGACCTGCGATGCTAATGCAGACAGATTCGATCCGCCATTCTGACACAAGTAGGATGAGCGTTAGCAGGTGACGAGCTTTAAAAGTTCGCTACAGCTTTCTGTTCTGTGTGCTGAAGAACAAGATCCTCCCTCCTCGTCCCCTCCTTTCTCTCTGTCTCTAAATGCTTTCTTTTCCCTTTTTATTAGAGCACTAGCTGCATGGCTTTTTACTAGCAGGCTTGACTGTTCTTTATTCGGAAAATAGTTATAAATATTCTCATCACTCCGAAGAAAAAAAGTATGACAGAATATCTGAGCAGCTGTGTGTCTGGATAACTGATGGCAGGAGAAGATGTAGATGTGAGATGTGAGATGCGAGAGATCTCCCGTGACACGTTGAGGACGTTTTTAAAGCCATATGCTCACTGCTGTCGTGTATAAACAGAGGAATCCATTAACTCTGTATAAAGCATATATGATTGCGTATTAGCAGATGGTCAGACACGGACACACACACACATGCAACGATGATAGTGGGCAAGTCTTGACAGTGTCTTCAAGCAGATTGGAAAAGTCACTTAATTGCCGTTTGTGTTTTGTCGTCCGGTCTTCGGATTTTAAGCAAACGGAATTAATTTGTGGCCCTGAGCCTCGTGCACACCAAATGTCAAAGAGCTGAACGGCGTAATTGTGGCGCAACAGATGAGACGGGCTCGTTAACACTGAACGCTGCAATTATGCACAAACACCTGCTGGCTGCTTTCTTCTGATTCACTCTCATGGCTGACTTCTAAACAGCTCAAGACGCTTTCTTCCTGTCCCGTCTTTCTGAACAGAACATGCCACAGTGTCTGTGGAGACGCTTCAGACAGACACACACAAGTACTATAAAAGACGAGTATTAACGAGCGCTGCAGAAGGTTAGCGTAGACGACTGTGTTGTAGCACTTGATCTATATATGAGAATTTAACAACACCGAGCAACTATGTCGACACTGTAGATCATGATATTCTCATAGATCGCCTACAAAATCACATAGGTATTCAGGGACAGGCATTAAAGTGGTTTAGA